>JACCGJ010000929.1:22316-35654 GCA_013407085.1 Atriophallophorus winterbourni
CCAAGGAAACTTGGCGCAGAACTTTGGATTGCGAACTACATGCACAAGGATTCACGGTGCAGACGGCAACGGAAGCAGCGACAGACCGGAACCACTGGCGTGAAGTTGTCTTCGCCTCATGTGCCACCAGGCACGGAGAGGACTGAAATGAAAAAATTGAACTGAAAGTCTTTTGCAATTTTCCTGTCAGACTTTTCCTTACATCTTAGAGTCCTGTACCCTTACTTAATTGCAGTTATTAAGACCATTAAACTTCTTATATGTGTCTAAGCTTTGGCAGCCTGACAGTGTCTTAGCCCGCGTTCAATTTTTAACTGTGCGGCATTTTGCCTGGAGATAGGCTTGTGATTTCATACCTTTCTCCTTTGAACTTCATCTCAGATTGATTGCAATTGTCACAGGTTCTTGATGTTCCTCTGCACTGGTTTGAGCACTCTCACATTATTCTAACTCTCTGAGATAGAGCTCGTCAGTCTGTGAGGGCAGTCCGTCTAATGGAAGAAAAACCCTGATTTCAAACCTCCGCTGCCTTGTGGGAATGGCTTCGGGAGTGAACCCTGAGGAAAAATCCCTGCTGCCTTGCAGGTTGCACCTGGCCGTGCAAATGCTAGAGAGGCGTACTCGAACAATCGCCGAGGCATTTCAAGAGAGACGCAAGAACCATCAAAATGGTCACCGGCTCTCACGAAGGGAAAAAACCGCTGCCTTGCGGGAAGACTTTTGAGTCAACGGCTCCGGGTGGGGTCCCCTAAGCCAATCCCCTACTTCGGCCTTGGCAACCGGGTAGTATGTCGCCTTCAACAAGAACCATGGAACCTACATTTTTCTTTCATCATGTAGCCTCTTCATGGTATACTTGTTGGCACATCGTCTGTAAAGACTTGTGTAATAATAATAATAATAACTCTCTGACTCATTCAAACGGTTTCGTGTTTTCAGGTTTATCCTGCTCTTATTTTTATCCATCAATTCATACTTTGTAGTGTCGCCGTCGCGTCGCGAGTGAACGCCCTCCCGCGCAGACACTGCAGCTGGATTTCCTCACTAAAATTCTGCCCAATTATCACTTGTTGATGAAGGCCAGCCGGTCATCGACAGCTGCTCCGAAAACCGCTCGTACATAGACGAATCGAGACCCGTATCCCACTGGTGGCATCTGTGATTTTTTCTTTTGGTTTCGGTTTATTACGCAACTGTGCTTATTTGTATTCACTTTATATGGTGTTCGCGTAAACAATAAATTCTATACCGATCAGATTTGTGTTGTTCTACTGCGTGTATGCATGCGCGGTGCAGCCATTGTTCCATTGATGCAAAGGGTTTGGTATTCCGAATTTACAAATAGGATCACTTTTGTATGAGGTAACGCTCCCACGGGTTCGAAAAATGGTTGTCGACGACCGACTTTAGCCTGCACCGATGTGGAATTGCCACGATGCTTCTTTATATATGAATTGATTGGCCACCGGTAGTGAGCTGCATGCTGAAACAGGCCGGAGACTCACTACCATTTCCTGTTCGTTTTTCTTCCTCATATCTATCTAGGCATGGGCAAGACGACAGTATGTTAGCCCACGTACAGTCTGTGGCTGTGCGGCACTTTGCCTGGATCAGGCTTGCGCTTTCATACCGTACAATATATGTGTATATGAAATCACACACCTGATTCAGATAAATTGCCACAAAGTCAGAGAACGCACATGGGCTTAGTTGCTGTCAGGTTGCCAATGTTTAGCACGTATGTATGAAATCACAAGACTGGACCAGGCAACGTCCCGTACAGTCAAAGACTGCCTGCGGTCTGAGATGCTGTCGGATTGCTCAGGCCTAGATAGATATAAGAGAAGATAAGAGGTTATGGCCGGGTGACTCCTGTGTTTTTTCCGCTTATAACTTAGTACCTTGTCAAATCAATTTAGCACGGTGTTACCTCCGTACTGCGCTAGTAGCACTGCCGATTATGCGCTTCAGGTCGTTGGAGTCCCACTGCAATTGTCTCTCGAATCTATGTAGGCCAGAGCAACCTGACAGTATCTTAGTCGATGCACAGTCTTCGGTTTTGTGGTACTGCCTAAATCCGGGCTTGTGATTTCGTTCCTATATACATAACCGAGTTCAAAGGAGTTAACCGATCACTATGGAGCTGAAATTTAAAAGCCTAACTTCAAGCTGAGAAAGGCTGGTTTGGATTAACACAACTGAACGATGCATGTACACTGCCCTCAGCGTTTCCGATTG
The DNA here is from genome assembly GCA_013407085.1 of Atriophallophorus winterbourni. NCBI lineage: Eukaryota > Metazoa > Platyhelminthes > Trematoda > Plagiorchiida > Microphallidae > Atriophallophorus > Atriophallophorus winterbourni. The sequence goes on from JACCGJ010000929.1 coordinate 24,555, forward strand.
GCTTTTTGACTATTCGGATCGCATAGTCGTAAGGCTAAGACTATTTAAGCTTTTTAAAGCCAGTCTCTTTTGTATACCAGGCGACGCATAAAACGCTCGACGCAGTTACCTTTCGGGTTCCATTCTTAGGATATGTCCCAACCAACAGACGATGCCATTCTATGTCTATCTGAAGTCTTCTCACGACACAGTGTGTTACCTCAGAGTTGCAAAATTGGAAAATTCTGTACAACCAACGATATTCGAAAAGTAGTACTTAGTCGACCGGCGTCAGTTGCACGAAGGCGGCTTGATCTGCTTTCAGCAGCCAAGAGCTGTATCTGCTCCTCCCCAGCTTGCAGACGACGCTTTACACAATGCCTCCAATGTGAGCGGTCAAGAACAAGTTGTTCCCAACTCGCGGGGTCAATGTCAAGAGCTTTTATATTTCTTTTGCAATCGAATTTGTACGACACGTGCGGTCTGCTCACTGGTCGGCTTCCTGATTTCAACTCACGATAGAGTAGATCTTTCGGAATACGACCATTTTCTATTCAGTTTACACTACCCAGATAGCATAGGCGGCGCTACCTTAGAAGGGTGAACATGCTCTGTAGACCAGCTTTATTCACTTTGTCCATCTACGATATGTTCAAGATACGACGATGCTTCGTAGATGGAAAGCATTCAGCTTCCGCTCGTGTCTTGCGTGGATGGTCCAGGTTTGACTGCCGTACAGTAAAGCATTTCGTACGCACGCGCTGTATACCATCATCTTTGCCTTTAAAGTCAACTTGCGTACGTATAATAGATCTTTCCCTTTAAACTGAAACTTAAATTGCGTCTGGTTTTAGTAATTCCGGACATGAATTCCCTCTCAACCACACACCATCAGGGACAACTAAACTTCCTACATCGTGAGCTACTCTACATGATTGAGATCGTGTATAGCGAAATGTTTTCCGCCTTGGAATGAGCGCTGAATACCACTCGTGGAGAAACTACCAAGATCACTCTGGTGAGGTAGACTTCACACTCTTTATCTTCGATTCACTCTTGACCCTCGAAGCTGGAGCTAACTGCTCAAAGAGAGATGCTAACGCTTAATCCACCATACGAGAAGAACAGCGACGTCTTGTGCAAAGAGATGGCACTCAGGATGTATACAATTACCACTCTGTAGATTAATCTCCCACCTTTCTTCTATGTCTATGACACCATATTTTCCATTAAAGCATTGGCCCAAAGTATTTCCTTTTCAGCTGCTTTAATCATGTCCTCCGTATTACCAGAAGGTATGCCCATTTTACCCGAGGGTATTGGAAGTGTTGCCGAAGCACTTGGTAGTGGTCTCGCATCTTCGAGCGATCTGGGTGATAGTTCCACGGGCACCGCGCTGACCGCCGCCTTCCATTTCACCGGTACCTCTGCATCGGCCAACGGTGCAACAATGCAAGAATACTTCGTGCAGGTACGTACTGCTCAATTTTTTACGATGTTTTTTTCAGTCTGTGGTTTCTTCCGAACAACAACATGATCTTCTACTTACTCGGCTTCGTGGTCTCAGCAAAAGGTGGTCCGAATTTCGTGAACAAGAAATCTCGTTACAACTCATTCCCGATGACCCCCAGCGATCCGGCGCGGCGCCATCAACCACTGGTATTTCCACAGCTGCGCATATTGTGAGCACTCCGACGGTTCACTTTCGTGTCCGCCGAAATTTGATCCCACCCGCCAATCAATCGGTCGATCGATGCATGTCCGTTCTTCGATATCTCGGAGCAAGTGAGACCGATAAATTCGTATGTTGTAAACTTCGGTTGCTCTCATGATGATGATCAATTCGCAGGTTTCCCGTCGAAGTTGTCTAGTCGTTCCAGTTGCCGGTCCTTTGTTGTCATTTCTGCAAGAGCTTGGATTCGAACCAGAATTCACCTACGTTGTAGAAGGCCAAATGTTTATCCGAGGCCGAACGAAAGTCTCCGTGTATTCGGTCAATCAAATCACGCAGTTTGAGACGGTTGCTCCACAAATGGATAGTACTACAGCGATTCAAGTGAGTCATGAGCGAAATTCGTTTTTATGAATTTGTTTCTCAGTTTGTGACTACTTATGAGTAGCCAATTCTTAGAAAGTTTCGCTCTCATATTCTCTCTGGTTTTTTATTCGAACCCCTGATCATCAATTTCGTATTCTGATGTCCTACTTTCTATGCTGTCATTTTTTAAATCACAAGTCTAATTTTTGCACATGGGCTAAGATGCGACACGTTACCAAGGCCTAAACAAATATTTGAAAGGGAAATAGCAATGGCAATGACTCCAGCTGCTGCCATTTAATAGATTGCAATAAAGTATTCATTACTCTTTCTCCAGTCTGGCAAATTTTGAATAGCGTAATGCTAGCTACCATGCTAGCCAACCATGACATTCATAACTGGAATGTTGCTGAATTGGATATGTTCGCGTTAGCAGCACTTTCTTTAGAAGAATAGGCGTCACAAGTGGATTTCCGCAAGGCTCGGTGCTTGGACCTCTTCTATTATGAGTGTATATGAACGATATAGTAGAGGATATGGGATGCAACTTGATACTCATGACCGATGATATTAAAATATGTAAACGTGTCAGGTCTGTTAATGATTTTGTGGAACTACAACGGGATCTAAGCATCTTATTTCGTTAGTCCCAGACAAATACGTTATCATTTAACCCAGCAACATGTAAAATGCTGCAGCTTGGAAAATCTCTGCACCACACGTATCAGCTTGGCACGCAAGATCTCGCCTAGACCACTGCATAAAAAGATCTCGGTATCTGGGTGTCGTTTAACCTTAAACCTGGAAATCATTGCCGGATAGTGTACAATAAAGCCTGTCGTATCTTGAGTCTTCTCAAAAGAATATTCCGGATTTTTACGCCCGAAACCCTACCCCGGGTAATTAACACGTATATACGTCCTGTTATGGAATATTCCATCCAAGCCTGGGCACCATGGCTGAGGAGGGATATCGAACTACTTGACAGCATTTATCATCGTGCGACAAAGTTGGTGCCCCGTTACAGAAATTTGCCTTTCAAAGAGAGAATGTTAAAACTAAATCTACACGATTTTACCTAACGACGGATACGTAGTGACCTCCTGTTGACATTCAAAATCCTGCATACTGAAAACCATCCCCTTAAACACTTGTTAAAGCCCAATGGCCTTACTCAATCACGAAAACATTCAAAGGCTTTAAGTAATCCGCATTCTCGATTGGTTATTCGTCGGAATTTTTCTCGGTAAGAATTTGTTTCACTTGAATCATTTTGCCTCAAGAAATCACACTCTCGTAATCTGTTGTGGTTTTCGTTTCTAAACTCGATGAGTATATGACCAACCATGAGGTATGTGGCTGTCCCCATTGCATTTTGAGAGATTTTGTAATTTTACTCCATATACCTCGTCATCCTATAGTTATTGTTAAGCTTACTGCTTTTTCTACCATTAAACTTTCTGAGTTCTTTATCCAAGAATGTTGAAAATTTGAGCTTAAGACTAGTATTGCGAAAACAACAAACGAATCTGTGCAGATCACACATAAAAATATTGGCAGAAAATGTAGACTAAACCAACGAGACAACGCGACCATAATTGTCCAATAGGCAGTTCCCTTTGATAAAAGTATCTTGATACCAACGAAGTAAAGCATCTCCGATGCGAAGACGTTCTAGAAGGCAGTATCATGCACTTTCTTCGGACGCAATCGATTGGGATATGTTTGGGGGGATCGTGTTTTCATAATGCAAAGAAATTTGAGTGTAATCGGTTAGAGCAAGTTTTGGGGAACGTTTCACTTCTGACACAGAAGCTTCGTCATACCAAGGGTGATAGTCAGGACAGGGAACATGATTAAGTAGTGGTCAACCCACCACCACGTATTTGACCTTACCGCTAAACAGCCTATAGTACGCCTACAGTGTGTCACGTCTCGTGGAATGACCAGGATCAGTGGTCTATTTTCCTCACAGTGTGTATCCACATCAATCTGATACAAGTGAACACGGTCAAGGTCAGTTGACACAGCGGCCCACATGCGTAAAAGTACATCACTAACGGGGCTAAGGTTAAGCTATTTTTAATGGAAAACAAAAATCTAATTAACTAGTAAACTCATAAAATTTTATGGTAGAAAAAGCATTAAGCTTAACAATAACCATAGGATGACAAGGTATATGGAACATATAAAAAATATATAAAATATCTCAAAAATCAATAGGGACACTCGCATACCGCATGGTTCGTCATAAACTCATCGAGTTTGGAAGCGAAAACCTCAACAGATTCTGATCGTGTGATTTCTTCAGGCAAATAGTTCCAAGTGAAACAAATTCTTACCGAGAAAAAATTACGACGTATATCCAATCGAGAATGCGGAATGATTAAAGCCTTTGAATGTGTTCGTGTTCGAGTAAGGTCATTGGGCTTTAGCAAGTGTTTAAGGGGATGGTTTACAGAATGCAGGATTTTGAAGGTCAACATAAGGTCACTACGTATCCGCCGTTGGGTAAAATCGTGTAGGTTCAGTTTTAACATTCGCTCTGTGAAAGGCAAATTTCTGTACTGGGAGACCAACTTTGTAGCACGATGATAAATCCTGTCGAGTAGTTCGATATCCTTCCTCAGCCATGGTGCCCAGGCTTGGATGGAATATTCCATAACAGGACGTATATACGTGTTAATTACCCGGGGTAGGGTTTCGGGCGTAAAAATCCGGAATATTCTTTTGAGAAGACTCAAGATACGGCAAGCTTTATTGTACACCATCCGGCAATGCTGTCCAGGCTTAAGATTAAACGAAACCCAGATACCAAGATCTTTTTCTGCTTTGGTTCAGACGAGATCTTGCGTGCCAAGCTGATGCGTGTGGTGCAGAGATTTTCCAAGCTGCAGCATTTTACATTTACATTACAGGGTTAAATGGTAACTCATTTAACTGGGACCAACGAAATAAGATGCTTAGATCCGGTTGTAATACAATACAGTCATTAACAGACCTGACACGTTTCCATATTTTAATATCATCGGCAAATAGTATCAAGTTGCATCCAATATTCTCTACCATATCGTTCATATACACCAAGAATAGAAGAGGTCCAAGCACCGAGCCTTGAAGAACTCCACTCGTGACGTCTATTTTTCTAGATTAGGTGCTGCCAACGCGAACTTGGACGTGTCTATCAGTAAGATAGTCCCTTGTCCAATTTAGCAATATTCCCGTTATTCCATAAGATTCGAGCCTTTTGATTAAGATGTCATGGTTGACTCTATCGGAAGCTTTGGAAATATCGATGTAGCAAGCATGTACAGCCTCACCTTCGTCTAGTGCCTTTGTCCAATCCTCGAACGTTGTAAGAAGGTTAGATAAACAGCAACGATCTCTTCGAAAACCGTGTTTTGCTGCGGTCAAATTTTTTTGGTTTTCAAAATGTTCTCTTATGCGCGCAGTCACAATGCGTTCCATTAATTTAAAGATCGCCGGAAGTAACGTTACCGGTCTATAGTTTGCTGTGTCTGAACGGCTACCGCCTTTATAAATAGGAGTTATCATCCCGGCTTTCCATTGCCGTGGTATTTTTCTTTCATTTAAGCTGAGATTGAATATGCGAGTGAGACGAGCAGTCAAAGCAACGCGACACCTGCGAAGTATGGCGGGGGTAATTTTGTCTGCGCCTGGGGACTTCGTTTCGTTTAGTTGACAAAGTTCCCACCCAACCATGTATTCGTTGATAGTCATTTCACTTAGTAATTCGAAATGTGGCGAATTTGGTGAAACTTGATATGGGATACAACGCTTAGGATTGAAGACAAATGAGTAAAACGTTGCTAAAGCATCGGCGGTATCTTGGGCAGTGTGGGTCAATCCATGAGGTGTTAGTACAGAGAATACACCTGGTTTGATCGTTCATTTACTATCTTGTAGAGAAGCTTAGGATTCTTTTCCATTCTCTTAAGCAAGTTCCATTGGAATTGCATGCGATCTTCTCTTACAAGAGTCGTGACTTGATTCCGTATCTTACAAAATCGCTTCCAAGTTGCTTCCGTACCAAACTTCTTATGAGTTACCCAGGACTCTCGCTTAACAGCTAACGATTTCTTAGTTCTACTCCGAATAACAAACTGGTTGTTGTAGCTGCATTTGTGTGGTACAAAAATCGAGTTTTCGTAAATCTTCAAATTCAGATAATTTAGAAACGAATTGTAATATGAGCCAGAATCCATTGAATCAAACTCATGAGTGTGTGCATCCCGGAGACTGATATTTAAGGATTCAAATTGTATTTTCCTTATGACTTTCGTCTGTTCGCTCGATCGTTCCGCACTACATACATAATCAAACAAAAGCACAACATGATCACTCTTTCCCAGTGGTGCCAGGTATTGTATACCCTCTACTGCGGTTGCCTCAGGCGTTAAGACAAGGTCAAGGGTTGAAGGTTGGTCAAGACCCCGCCAGCGAGTTGGCTGGTTAACGTGATTGTGTAGTGAAGCAATTTCTATAACCTCCTTGAATTTATGTTCAATCGAATGCAGGGAGTGCTCACCTCTTGAAAACAGATGCGGGAGATTAAAATCGCCAATGATCAGCAATTGCGTAGTCTGGCATCTTGTGATGTGTTGCAAGGATTCGATTAGCTTATCATTGAATGAGCTTTCGGATGATGGCGAGCGGTAAATGATGCCGATCGTACATTCATCTCCATTGACTAGTTTTACTGAACACCACATCGTATCAGGAAGGCTGAGGTCAGGATGATCGATGACGTTACACTGCGCTAAACGTTCGTGATAGTAGACTGCAACTCCACCACCGGATCTTCGATCACGATCGCGACGAAGTAGTGACATTTTCGGAATCAAAAGCTCAGCATCAGTCATTCAGGGCTGGAACCAAGTCTCTGTAACTTCAACCAATTCGGGTGAAAGTCTATCACAAAGCTCACATAGTTCAGCTAATTTGTTAGTTAAACACTGAGCATTTGTATATATGCACTTGATCGTATTTATCTTACACAATGTCGGTAGTAGGTATAAGGTGAATAAAACCTATTTACTTTCGCATCAGTTTGAGTTTGAGTTGATACAAAACTACCTCCGCAACCGACTCATTAGAGTTCGTGTTGACGATCTATTGTCAAAGCGGATCAATGTCTCGCCCAAATGCAGTTGTGCAGTCGAGGGTGGCATACTTTGACAGCTAACGACCTACTATCTAACTCTGGGGCATCTCCGTGAACAGCAAATGCCACTGCATTGTACGTTTAACACTGATGTCAGATTTACGATCCTCCCAAAATTCATTGTAACTTTGAGCCGGCAGCAAGATCCGAGGTCACCAATACGTGCCAAATATCTCCATTTCCAGACGAATTCACCGCAGCTATTTTCTACCCAATGCGTGTTTTTCTGGTGGGATTCGCCCTCATCATATGTATTATCCACCGGTTTACCAGCATTCAAACTCGAACTGGTCGCCGTTTTGCTTATTAATGGCAAAGTCGCGACGGTATGACAATACAGCATTGTTGTGATCTTTTCAAAGCTTCGTTATCGTTTGCTTCTGTTCCTTAGGTTGTTTCAAAGACTATCCACCATAATTTTGACTCGATCTCATGCTACGTACAGTCCGTCAAACATGTTAGTCAAGCATTTTCACACACTAACCCTTGCGCTGTGTAGATAGCAACGCCTAGGCATGAAAATCCGTAATCTTCAACAACAGTATGCCTGCTGGCATATTTCATCTCCGGTGGTATAGTGATATTTATGCGTGATGTTGCTGTTCAATCCCCCTTACCACTTACGCCCGTGATTTTGTTTCATTAAATTACTTTTGTCACAGGATTCCATCCCCAAAGAATGGCGCCGCATATGTCCACGGACTTGGCTTGTCGAGATCAGCGCTATCGGTTGCCCTGCCGACGAAAGTTTACAGGAGGAGGTTGCCGAGTTCACTGAACTACTTCATCCGTTGGTCATCCCCGCCAAGTCAGATGTGACCGGGCTCGCTAGGAAGTGACGGTTGTTTTGTGATTTGTTGTCCCCAAATATATTTTTTTTAAAAATTTCGATTGGCTTTTTGACCGGTACATGCGATTCTTTCTGTGATACTGTCGGAAAGGAGCTCCTGTTGTGTCGAGCCCAAAATTCACTGTCTAACAGTTTTTGGGTAACGTTTCACTTCTGATACAGAAGCTTCGGCACACCAAGGGTGATAGTCAGGACAGGGAACATGATTAAGTATTAGTAAACCCCCCACCACTGATTCGACCTTACCGCTAAACAGTTTATAGTACGCCTACGCTGTGTCACGTCTCGTGGGAATGACCAGGATCAGTGGTCGATTTTCGAACAAGTGTGTATCCACATCAATCTGATACAAGCGAACACGGTCAAGGTCAGTTGACACAGCGGCCCACCTGCGTGAAGTACATCACTAACGGGGCTAAGGTTAAGCTATTTTTGAAGAAAAACAAAATTCTGATTAGGTATAAGGTGAATAAAAACTATTTACCTTCGCGTCAGTGCCGAGCGTCATTATGAATACACGATCGGCCCCAAACATATTCCAATCGATTGCTCACTGTCTAACAATTTAGAAAAGGCAAAATGCCAAATTAGGGTGAAATAACGATTTATTTGCACCGATATTTCGAGAGTGAGTATTGCTTTGATAAATTTCTAGAATCTTACAAATCGATAAGTGTTTTTAATCAGTGTTCAAACAAATTAGTATATCGGGCTGTTATTACTGGTTAAGAATAATGTCCACGTTCCAACCAATCAGCGATTCGCGCTGTTTTATTGCTTAGGAGCATGGCCAACCTGGCTCAACTTGACTGCGGTACGACTTTCGTTTCCCATCAAAGTGTAGTCGAGTCCGATGGTGTCATTCTGTTATAACACCCGGAACTAGAACACCAACGTCCGAACACAAGCCATGATTTATCAGTTGATTACAACACTTAGTGCAAGCATGGGGTCGACAAAACGTGAGCTTTCGCACGTTCGCTGTTCCACGGCACATACAAATGTATGACATTAAGATAACTCGGTAAAATTTCCAACGGTACCAGCTGGTAGCATCGCAAGGGTTAGTGGTTAGTCAACACTTCACATTCCGAATTTGGTGTCATTGTGTCGTGATCGATATCAGATCAATATTCGGATCTTGGCCGAGGCGAATTGTAGCGCTTATGAAGATTGTGCACGAGACGTTTCCTCAAACAATTTCACGATTTTATCAAAATTGAATGGATGAGTTAGGTTGCCTACGGGATTGCAAAGTTATACTGCATTTCATGTTCAATCGTTCCAAACTTCATCAGCATCTGCGTAATCGGATTGGAAAATATCTTTCATTCATCTGAGACCATATTCAATTGTGAGACCGCCTTCTGGGTCATATTGGAATTTAGAGATGCCGTTGATGTGTGTGTGTATCTTTTATGGAATTTCGCAACTGTCGTCGTTCTCGTAAGTTGATATTCTGATTTTTCAGAATCATTTTAACCAGGCGGTTTCGCGTTTCTTTGGATTGCAGTTGCTTTTACTTGAAGATTACACTCAATTTTGTTGCATGGAATTTCTTATCCAAGTCGACAAATTGTTGTTTGCAGTTTGTTTGTAAGTTTTCTCAGGATTATGGTTCTGTTGTGAATTTATCTAATCTCCAGAACTTGCATAAAGCATACCATCTGCAGTTATTCATTGAACTGGACCTAATACCTTAACCTCGTCTGTGGTATTGAAGCACACACATCTATAACATACGGAACTAACTCATCGTGAACAAGTCCAGCAACATCACCTTGACGAATTCACTATTGATCTAGTGTCGCGTGTGCTATTGTTGGAAGCGTGCTGACGGAGTGTGTCAATCAAACGCTCCTCCACAGTCTTCAGGAAGCGCTAAATTGCACAGCCATCCCAAACCGACAAAAATTAGGGTTATAGAAGAATAGCAAGTAAACGAATCAAATGACAACCTGTCTGGAAGCAAGTACAGATGGACGCAACTCATCAGTCAGCCAACAACCAGTTTGCATGAAATTCCTGACAAACGGATTAGAATTAAAATCAGACGCACAGAGGATTCTCGTGGCTTGTATAATCACCCACGACCAGCTGACGAGTATCAAACTTCTTGACGAAATTTTCATTTCTGAACAAAGTTGGTTGCATGTTGCATGAATCTGCCACAGAGACACATACGGAGTCACCTCAGGTTGACGTTTAAAAATTATTCACACTGAAAATCACTCTCTTAAGCGAAATCCCAAGGAGCTTATTTAAACGTTTCAATGATCCCACATTCTCGATTGGGGATATTCGCAGTAATTTTTTCTCGGTTAGAATTTGTTTCACTCGTTAGGCAGAACATTATTTTAGATGAGAAAATTGTATACTTCCTAAAGGCGCCTGGACAGCTCTTCTCGTAATCCTGAGTGCGTAGTGTGCTGTTCCCGGTCGCATAAATCTGGCTCTCATACTTTTTGGATCTATTTCTTCTTCAACTCGCTCTTCTGAACTGAACGGTTCGATATCATTGAATATCGTCCGCAATTACATATCGTTTTGGATTAATACCAGTTTCAGTTTCGCGAAAGTTGAATCCTTGAAAATCCAATTTTTTCGAATTATAACACAAATTACTCAATTACTCCACGCGTGCAACAACGCCGGTACTTTTGGAATATTGTTTCTGTTCAAATACCGGCGAGAAAGCAAATCCTCCGAATCGACCGATATTCTTTTGAAATCTGTGAGATCGAAATCGTGAAAAATCGCAACAGTTTTATCCTACCTCGTTCGCTTTTCATCGTTCGGATCACTTAACTCCGATCCAACGCATTCACTCCACCGCTAGTGATCAATCGATCAATAACTGCACTGAGTCACCCCTCACCGGATTGAAACAATGACACGCAGGTTGACCACGAAAACCCAAACAAGGAAGGCTGCACGTGATGTGTGCAAAATTTGAAACAAAGTGGTAAGCGCTAGATCTCATGTCGTTAAATTTTTCGGCTGCCTGAGTAAAATACATGTCAATTGTGTTAAAGCCCTAACAGAGGA
>JACCGJ010000929.1:35674-52832 GCA_013407085.1 Atriophallophorus winterbourni
TCGTGTATCGGCGGATTTAATTCGAGATCATGGATCGTGACTTCAGTAAATGCGCCAGATAAATCAGTCATTTCCTCTGACCTTGCTCGATACCTGTTTTCGCGCGGCCTTTATCTCGACCCGTGATTAAAATTTAGTTTTCCACGCGTTTATCTGGTTTATCATCAAGATGCGATGCATTTTTTTATTTTTGAACATTGAATTTTTGCTCCAACGGTTGTAGAAATTTCCCAATGAACACTGTATATGCATGATTTAAAAAAAATTGTAGTCTGAAATTTCGTCAGTTACCATCGCAACGTTTGATGTCGCTGGTAGACGAATTTGAAGCTGTTACGGACTGGAAAATTTGACTGGCAATTCGAAGATTCCGATAAATTTTAACCTCTGCGCGTACATTTTATTCTGTGTTTATTTTAATGTTTACTGAAAATTTGTTAAAACAAGTAAAGCTGTTTTCTTTTTCAATCAAATGTTGTTTCTGAGTTAAAGGCGCGATCGACAATTTGAAATCTAACATCGAGGGTTGTTCATCATTTTTTGTTAAACTTAAATTAATTGCGGAAATTCGTGTACACGAAAAAGGCTATTTTCTTCTTCTATACTGATCATGCAACGAGCCGCGCTTACGCGATAAATTTCAGACGATTTAAATTCGTTCCAACAGGAGCATCTTTCTTACGCCTAAGTCAATCAGGTAGCATCTCGAAACCCACGCTGTGCTTTATCTGATTGAGGCGAATGTCATCCCTGCATCGGGATGCTGGTGATATGGCGGAGGTGCGAAGCCCAATAGCGCTACTCACGAGCTTTCGAATGATATGCACAACTTCACCCTTCCCTACATCACAAGAGCAAAAAGCGCTGAAAAGATGGACGACGACAATTGCGAGTTCGGGTTTCAGAAGAATAGCGGTTCGAGTGAAACAATACTCGGAAGCGCGATCCGGGGATGAGCTCCCATTCTATAAAATGCTTCCATATGGCGCGCGTTTCAAATAGCGTCTGACAACCAAGTCCAGTTTCATAGCCTGCACGAGTGGCTACCCGAGCCCGGCGGAACTGCTTCTACAAACAGAAGGGGCGAGTGACTGGCGCCTGAAAACCAGTTTGCTTCGGGTACATGTAGCTCGTTAGCCTCGGAGGACATTTCATCTAAAGTAAGGAAAACCCGGATTTTAAACCTCCGCTGCCTTGTGGGATACCCGATCGCGGGAACGACTTCGGGAGAAAACCCTGAGGAAAAACATGAAACAGAGTCTGGTAGACGGTTAGTTGGTGCATACCACCTCTTTCGGGCAACTCCCTGCTACCTTGCAGGTCGCACTTGGTTGTGCAAAGGCTAGAGAAGCTGACTCGAACAAACGCCGAGTGGTGCTGGGGACGTCGCTTTGTACTCAAATTCCCAATACCCTTCATTGAAGCCGACTCATCCTCCAAGAGATAATCGCACTAAATTAAAAAAAATTAAGCACGAGCAGATAGACAACGTCAGCTGCTATCAAACGATATGCGATTCGTGAAGGTCGGTAAAAGTTAGTCTCAAGGGAAGGCTTCGAAATAACCCGTTGGCACGAAATCGATTAACAAATCGTATCACATTGACAACCGCTACAGACATGTTCCGGACACAGTCGTGGTAACCTATATTAGAGGGGTGCCTGGTATTTTGATCTTTGTCAGGTGGGTGTAATAAATACGGGTGACCAATTCGGTTACTCGTGTTGTGGGATGATGAGTCGGCTTCAATGAAGAGTCTTGGGAATTTTAGTACAAAGCGACGTCCCCAGCAGCACTCGGAGTTTGTTCAAGTTAGCTTCTCTAGCCTTTGCACAACCAAGCGCGATCTGCAAAGCAGCAGGGAGTTGCCAGAAAGAGGTGGTGTGCACCAACTAACCGTCTACGAGACTGCTCCAGATTTTTCCTCGCGGTTTTCTCCCAAAGCCTTTCCCGCGATCGGGTAACCCGCAAGGCAGCGAAGGTTGAAAATCAGGGTTTTGGGTGGACGGGATTAACGCTGGAAAGGTTGACCTCAAGGACGAATCGCGTGCAAACGCGATTGCAATTATTACCTAACCCTATTATAGTACTTAATTGTCGATTAAGTAGTTGTGGTCGCGAAAAAAATACCCACCATAAGCAACAAAGGAGAAGACAAACGATATTGAGCTGAATCGAGTGTAAATGCGTCACAGTAAGGACATCAAAGTACAGACTTCTATAAAAGGATGATAGCGATAATAATAATAATGATGAAAAAGTTTACAAATACTAATTAAAATACTCCAGAGGTGAATACATCATCACGTTCAAAGGTGGGGAAAAACGGGGACGCGGTTAATCGTGGTGCGAAGTGAAATAGGGGAAGAAACGTTTTCGCGCCGAGGACATGCCAGGCGTGCGAAGTGGTGCTTTGCTCGTTTGGTCGTGTGCCAACACGGGACTGAAATACGTGTCTTGATGCGCGTCGTTGTGTTGGTCTGGTTCAACGTTGACGAACGACGAGTACACGTAGTCTGGGACGCTAAACAACAGACGCATCACCTGGAGTAGAAACAAATGATTCGTTTGAAGGATAATGTATGTATGTATGTATGTATGAAAGTACAAGCCTCATCCAGGCGCGCGAGAATTCCTGGAAGCGTGGCACTCAACAACAAATTCAATTAACCAGCATCTCCAACTGACTACAACATATGGACCAATGAGAAACCGCTCACGGAGAAGGCATAACGTGAACTCGACCAATCCGCGGGAGTGACCGTGAACGGACAGACAAACGGTATAATAACCAACGAATTCCAACTACAAGACGCTTAGAAAGAAGTTTTGCTGATAATGTCATCTAGCCTGATGACGAAACGTCCAAGAACTACGCAAGCTCGGCGAACACAAGGTGAACACCATACTGTCAGGTTACCCAGGCCTTAGACAGATATGAGAAAAAAGAAAAGGAAATGGTAGTGAGACTCCAGCGTGTATTCGCATGCAGCTCACTACTAGTGACCAATCAATTTAGCACAATGTTAGCCACACAGCACAGAAATGCTGCACGATTGCACATCAGAGATGGTAAGACTGTAGGCCTGAAATTATACGTCTCGATTCAAGCGAAGTGCCACACGGTCATAGAGTGCATGTGGACTAAGATACAGCCTACAAGTGTATGAGAATGGAATGGTAGTGAGACTCGAACGTGTTTCGGCATTCGGCTCACTACCTGTGATGAATCAATTTAGTATGGTGCTACTTTAACACTACAAATGTGCTGCTAGGCTAGCGCCGATGTGCAATCGTGCAGTACTTATATGCTGTGTGGCCAACATCGTGCTAAATTGATTGACCACCGGTAGTGGGTGCATGCTGAAATAAGCAGGAGTCTCACCAGTATTCCCTATTCGAGGTGTTGGCACCTCTTCCCAGTTTGTTTGTGCTCACTCTTCTATTGAATCCGTAGCTATTTAAGTCCCACGCTTCCTCATCGTTTGGGATTTTACTTTTTCATGGTTGTGTGTCAGTTAAGCATTCCGTACGTGCGACCGGTCTAATGCTGTCTTTGATGATGTATTTTGTTTCTTAAATATGCCTAGGTCCGTACAACCTGGCAGTATCTCAGCCCATGTACAGGTTATAACTGTATGGCACATTTGCCTGGATCGGACTTGTGCATTCATGCATTCATATACTCTAAGCATGGGAAACACGACAATATCTTAGCCCATGTGCAGTCTTTGATTGTGGAGCACTTGTGATTTCATGCAGACAAACTACGCCCAGACGATCTGACAGTGTCACAGCCCACGTGCAGTCCACGACTGGACCGCACTTGGCCTATTTCAGACTTGTGCATTGAAACACTTATACAAACTGACGCGGATCGACAGGTATGGATATGAAAGCACAGCCTGCATCCCAGCAAAGTGCCGCACAGTTAGAGACTGCACGTGGGCAAGTTTTACTGTCAGGTTGCCCAGGTCTAGACAGATATGCGGGGGAGGAAATAGAAAACCAGGGAAAGGTTTCAGTGAGAACTCAGCGTGTTCAGTCATCAGCTCACACCGTTGGCCAACCAATTAGCCACGACGTTAGCGCCACGGCACGAAATGCTGCACGATTGCAACATCCGTGCACATCAGTAACGCAATCGCAATGTTGAACGCTGCCGGGGGAGACGTCATCCCAATAAGACTGTTGGGCTACTCTAAATTTGGTATAAGAGGGCATGGAAAGCACAAGTCTGATCTAGGCAAACTGCACGTAGGCTAAGATACTGTGCACGAACTATCATGCGCTTGTGATGAACATACAAGGTCGGCATCGACCAAAGTACGACGACAACACCAGAAACTTACGGCTTGTTGGGTACTCGTCTCAGTGACCGTCTGCATGGGTTGTGGTTCGGGGCACGAGTAGCCAATCAACGTTGGACCGAACACTTTGCACAGGTTCTCCTCGCCCATTTGACACGCGCTAGAAGAGGCCACCGTCTAAAAAGCATGGAGACAATAGTTCGCATGTTAACAAAAACAATGATTGGTAGAAGTAGATGTTGGCGCAACTCAAGAATAGCGAATGATGACAGTTGTGCATCATCATAATCATGATCATGAAGCACAAGTCTGGAGCCAGACAAAGTCCCAAGTTGGGCTAAACCATAACTCCGCATAATGAATGAAATCATAAGCCAGCGCCAGGAAAAGTCACGGACCGCACGTGGGTCAAGATAGTCTCAGGTTGTCTAGACCTAGATATATGAAGTGGCGAGCGTTTGTGGCAAGACTGCGCACACTGTTGATTTAACTGTTAATGAGAAATACTAAACAATGGCACTGGGGAATGAAACACAGAGGCGCGCAGTCTCTGGATGTGCGGCACTTTCCCTGGATCATGCTTGTGTTTTCATACCATGCACAGCGGTTGAAGGTTCTTTTCAGACATTAGATTTGTGCAGCCATTATGGCACTCTATGGTGAGTTGAAATCAGGAAGTCAACCATCAGGCAGACCGCACTTGCGGTACAAGAGACACAAAAGCTCTTGAGATTAACTTGAGTTGGGACGAACTTGCTCACTTTGCAGGTATTGTGTAAAGCATCATCTGCAAGCTGAGGAAGAGCAGATAGTGTGCTCGGTTTCTGAACGTAGATCACGCTGTCAGTGTGAAACTGTCATCCATCGGCCGAGTAGTGCTTACCGCTATAAACGTTGCGGGAGATATTGTTCCTCCCAAATCGGACTGATTAGTCATTCGAAACGCTATGGCGCATTAAAACCACTTGTGATGTAAATCCATGGTCGACATCGACCGAAGAAGGCCAACAACAACGGGAAAACTCGAAATAAATGAATTTTGATGTCAGAAATTTCGTGTAAACGAATAAAGTCAGTTTTCTCTTCTAGAACTTGACTTGATTAAGCAACAATTCTGGAACAGATAGGATATCGGCTTGAACAAGGGTTTGGTGAGGTCATGGATCACAGGTTTTCCTCACCACTCCACGTGATAACGCACAACATTAATCGAACTCTCCGAAATGGCGACTACAACAAGACCGCAACAGAAGACGCTTTTGGGTAGATCTCTTTGTTCTAGTAGTCACCGAGAAGCCGGACGTAAAATCGACACCGATGGCTTTCGAATCACTCATTGCCATCATCATTGTTAACAGCATTACACTGGCATGTATGTATAAGAACACAGGCCTAATCCTGGTAAAGTGCCGCACAGTTATAGACTGCACGTGGGCGATATTACTGTCAAGTTGCCCAGGCCTAGACAGATATGAGAAATAGAGAATAAATAATAGAGATGGTAGCGAGACTTCAGCGTGTTTCAGCATGGAGCTCACTACCCGTGGCCAATCAATTTAGCACGGTGTTAGCCGCACAGCACAGAAGTACTGTTCGATTGCACATCCGTGTAGGCCTAAGCCTAGGCGAATATGAGAAAGAAAACGGAAATGGTAGTGAGACTCCAGCGTGTTTCGGCCCGCTGCTCACCACCGGCGGCCAATCAATTTTGAAGGCATTAAAAACCATTGGATAACCTCCCCGTCGTTGGGAAGTTGTCCCACTTCATAGTATACGTTCATTACTATACACATCGATCAATTGCTCTCCGCCTGAACGTTTGTTCCGGCATGCTCGGCGTTCTACCGCAGGAACATCCTTACCTTCTTGGCTGACAACACCAGGTCCTGTTCTTATGGAGCGCTGCGAGCAGTCCTCTAAATATCAACCATTGGTGGAGTAAGTTTAAATATTGACGTGCAAGCCACTCTATGCACACATTGTTCACCAAGATGGCAAGACTGAGACGGTGCCCTACGTCGCCTAGCTCTAGCGGTCAGAAATTCAACGCCGATTTCTTCTCCAGTACTAACCGGATAGCATGATCAGTCGGATTTTCATGAAGCTAATCCTGATCTAAATAACCCGTTGTGTGCCACCCATTGAAACTCACTCCCAGTGTTGCCTGCAAATTTTGGAA
Organism: Atriophallophorus winterbourni; assembly: GCA_013407085.1. Taxonomy (NCBI): domain Eukaryota; kingdom Metazoa; phylum Platyhelminthes; class Trematoda; order Plagiorchiida; family Microphallidae; genus Atriophallophorus; species Atriophallophorus winterbourni. The sequence continues at coordinate 42,164 of JACCGJ010000929.1, forward strand.
CGACAACGCATTCACCAGTATAATTTGAGAACTCAAGAAGCTCGATTTTTCTCCGTGTTAATTTCATCCAGCGTGAAAGATATCCGATCATTTCAAATCCCGGGGGAATGTCATGATTGCTGTTTGCTTGTTGTACACCTTCTGTTTGTATTGACCAAAATCTTCTTATTCACATATCAGGTATCCTACACTCATTCTTGGATTAGTGAAGAGTTGCTTACTCCAATCAAATTCGACTTCCTTCTCAACTTAATTCGGATCGTATACAAAACGTTACACAACCGTTAGAAAGCTCATTAAAAGCGCGTTGGATCAGAATCTGTGGTGACGTTGGGACTTAAAACAATGTAGTGGCGGCTTTTTAATCACATGATTACAATCTTTGCGATACTGCACCATATAGTTCGCTCTTTCCACAGCGTTTGTCGTCCCAACAGTTTGCTGAGCTTCGGAAACATCTTCAGACTATCCTGTGGTTATTCCATTAAGCTTGTAGCTTTTTTTCCACAATACACAATTGACTATTGATAAACTATCTACATTCATCGCTGGCCTTTTCGGTGGAAGTGGCCCATGATTCAAGTCGCGAAATCTAAACGGGATATCATCCATACGCGTTAGAAGAAAACTTAATTCGATTGGATATTTTTCTGTGGGTCAATGATTTATTCGCCATGTTTAAACACAAGCTAAGCGAAAAATGGGAGAGAGTTGACGCAGTAAAATCTCTCTCGATTTTCATAACCCTGACTTTATACACACTTATATTAAACAACGGAAAAATATTATATACGTAGCAATTTACAAAGTGATTGAATTCCACATCGAATCCAGCGCGAAAGCAAACTACAGAGTGGCAGGATGAGGTCGCATTTTAAATTATACCGGCTTTGGATTTTTTCATGGCTATTGTTTGCCTGGGCAACCTGACAGTATTTTAGCCCACGTGCAGCCTATGACTGTACGACAATTTGCCTGGATCGGGCTTGTGCTTTCATGCATACGTACATACATAACATGTGGCTATTTACAGCTGTTATATTTTATTAGAAAAAATATATGGCGCCAATGACCATCGTGAAAAATTTGAACATTACACCGGTAACAGGTGCGTAACTGTCGTACAACTATGGGGAAGGGTTGAATCTGAGAAGCTACTAAACCTTCGCAAGATTAAATACAGACACACTGAGATTAAGCATATATTTAAGCCAGTGTTGCGAACGAGTAGAGAGACATCAGCATGACAGTATCTTTACGGCTTTCAATGTCACGCATCGGAACAAGGGAAATAACTGACGCAGCAGAGTACCCCGCCGTCTGGTTGACGAAAACTAAACCCGGGTCGAGCACTAGCTAGTAAGAACCTCGCGTTTTGGTGGAGGAAAGAGGAAACAATCTAGAAGCGGAATGTGAAATTTGTACAACTGAATCTTATACAGGTCCAGCGGCGCGTTGGTAGGCGTATATTTTAGTATACAAATGTGTTATCATCGTAAAAACGTCCCTACTATCACCCCCACTGCGACAATCCTGGAGGGTCTGACAGTAATAAGAAAGGCATGTATCCCGCGGTTTCAGAGAAACAGCCCCGACATAATGCATTTGAGTATAAAAGAGAAAAACAAAGTTGAACAAGACCAGACGACTTGACAAGACTTGTACCGTATGCTAAAATTACTAAAATTGTTTCATCCCATGGCTCTTTTAACCAGATCTTGTTGGTGGGTGACGCCATGGGATGACCTAGATTGCGGAATGCCACGGAGATACGTAAAACGATCAAACGCCTGATAGTAAAGCAATTAAGTGTTATTTACACGGACACCGGAATAAAATAGCAGCAAATTATTGGGGGGAAAGAGGATGCAGCTCGTGATTCAAAACAAACACTCACCTTCAAGTGCAGCATCAGATAGGACAAGGTGTCTCGATTCGGAGTGGGCAGCGTGTCCAATGCATCGACCGCATGTTGCACAAGCTGATCGGGCGCCAGATGTGTCCGACTACTGATGGTGGTCAAGGTGGGTCGTAGTGCGTAGGTGATTAGTGGTTCCGATAGACTGCGCAAGAATAATTTCAAGCAACCACAGACCACATGGATGTCTTCGATTCGAGCCAGGACTGGAGTCGACTTGCCAGTGAAGAACTTATCGAAAAGATCTGAAAAGGCAGTTCAAAGCAGACTGAAATAGGAAGTTCAGTTTGTCTGCACACTAGTGCAACACGAATCAATCACAGAATGTATCGATGTTTCTGATGATGTTTAGGGCATAAGACTCCGTTTGTGTTGAAAACAACTAACCGGAAACCGTTAGAGTCTAGTGTGACTATCGTTGTATTTCATGTGGTAGGCGTTTCATTCGTTTCATAATATCTCGGATAGCAGACCAAGTAAAATTATCAAACAGCATTACACTGATATCGGTTGTTCCGCTCGGGAGAAAACTATAAAGAAAAATCTGGAGCACAGTCTCGTAGACCGTTTGTTGGTGCCCACCACCTCTTTCAGTCAACTCCCTGCTGCCTTGCAGGTCGCACTTGGTTGAGCAACGGCTAGAGGAGATGACTCTGACAAACGCCGAGTGCTGTTGGGGACGCCGCTTTGTACCAATTCCCAAGACCCTTCATTGAAGCCGACTCATCATCCTGGGGGAGATAGTCGCACAAAAGTTAAGTGTTGAGGAACTATTATTATTTTCCTCAAAAACTCATTATAACTTATAACTCATTATAATTTAAGATTCTCGATTCTGATTGGTCCATTTTGTCGGCCATAATGATTCACACGAGCGGCAGCCTAATGGCTTTATGGTCAGAGACGGTAACGCTTTGTCTAAACGGCCTGCCTTTGTTCTTGCTACGCGTAGTGTTGGGTTTAGTTAGTCACTTGTGACTAATAGCATAAAGGTTTTCAGTGTTAAACATTTTGGGTAATTAATACTTGGGTTCTACTCGGGTAATATATAACATTAAGTAAAATATGACATCTACCCGTTAAGCCAGTCGCACAGAAGCAAATATATCAACTGCACCACAGCGGACGTTGATTACGAATTAGCATTTAACAAACAGAAAGCCGAAAACAAATCATTGCAAGTTGCGAACACTTACCGCGAACTTGTTTCTCCGATCCCGATACACGGTACAGACCGATCGTATGTAATCCTCGAGCCAGTACTTCCGTCACGCAATGAATCACCAAGGCTGGAATTCGAGGATATTGATCCTCAGGGCATAATTCCCACAAGTCAATGTTGCGAGTTGCCAATCGTCCATTCACCAATGCAGGACTCGAAGTGGTTGCGTGAACGTCTTCCTTGGCCCGCTTGGAATGGCTCATGGCTGGAGTCATCTTGGGAGAACTGACAGGAGTTCTCTTATTGAAGGAGGACAAAGGAGTGCGAGACACACTCAGAGGAATGCAACTTTGAATTAGCTAGAGAAAGTAATGAGATCAATCGCGTTGATAGAATTTATTACAGTGTGAACACTCGACTTATTATTATTATTATTATTATCATCTTCATCGTAGGCAACATTACACGGGTTTAAATATCATACACCCACGACACGAAAACATATCAAGTTGATGAAAATGAAAATTGCATTCAATCAAGGCTCGTGAATGAGTAGTGCGGCATCAACACGAGAGTTTGCTTGCTTGTTTTAGTTTCATACACTGTAACAAGCTGTTCTAGCCACTCCAATTGACAGCAAATAACATTAAGACGATGGTTGAGAGAAAACAACCACTGAACACAATATTGAGCGATATCACTAGAAATAAAAACCCACTGCGAATTCCGATCTCTTGGGCTGCATTCTGGGAGACGGGACGCCCCAACTACACCTAGTTTAACAAACAAAGCCTTCATCTGGTTGAAACAAGTCAGTGTCTGGCCACCTTAACAACGAAGTCATTTCCAGTTAGGAGTAACAAACAAACTGTGTTATGAAAACGCTGATTTCCTATTCACAATGCATGGCCTAGCACTATGTATGTTAACTTGTTTTCGATACCTACGTCGCAAACAAAGATTCTACTACGGATAGTTGTGTTACGTATCCAATGGTGGGGAGACAGCGATTGTCGAAATTGAAAAATAACCGCGTGACTCACGTGTTCCCGACAAGCCGGGTGAACGATAACGTGGCAAGCTTGGCACCGGAACGCAGATTTGCCGAACGTAAACCGACGGCCGCAGAAACTGCACATCTCCATGCGCAGCACTGGGCGGCTGATGAAATTATGCGGTTTGTTGAGACGGTTGTGGACTGAAGACTGGGAACAGAAGAAACGTGCAAAACATCCGGTAGTTAGTCATCTGACAAAGTTTCTAAGCCGGAAACGAAACGTTAACCGAAGATAAATGGCATTGGTAAGTTCACGTTCATGTATGAAATCTTTAGCCTGATTCAAGCAAAGTACTGCATAGTCAGAAACTGTATATGGGCTAGGATACTGTCATGTTGTCCAGGCCTAGAAAGATACAAGAAATCAAACTTACAGCATGAAATGGTAGTGAGACTACAGGATTTTACGCATGCAGCTCAGTACCGGTGGCAGTACATACCCGGACAACCTGACAGTATCTTAGCCCATGTGCAGTCTATGACTGTGCACGGATGTGCAATCATGCAGCATTTCTGTGCTGTACGGCTAACATCGAGTAAAATTGATTGACCAACGGAAGTGAGCTGCATGCTGAAACATGCTGGAGTCTCACTACCATTTCTATATCCCCCTCATATCTGGGTAGGCCTGGGCAACCTGACAGTATCTTAGCCCAAGTGTAGTCTCTGACTGTGCGGCACTTTGCCTGGGCCAGACTTGTGATTTTATTTATTCATTCGTTCACTGCACGAAAATAAAAACCGGTTCTAGCCGTGCTACGTGATAACAGGTAAAACAATCCGAAAAACATTATTCACGTCTACCAGCGAACGGAAATGAAAAGAAGTACCTCAAAATATGTACGGGTGTGTGATCGTGCATTACTTGTACCTCGCGCAGGTAACCATGTTAAATTCATTCGCCATCGGGATTAACTACACACTACACACTGGAGACTCGGTGACATTTCCTTTTTTAGTTGTTTAGGTCTCCGCAACGAAATCGAAAGCCTAGGTAAAGCGCCCCACAGTCATGGACAGCACATGGGTTCAAATACTATACGGATATTGTTTTTTCTTCCTCATATCTGTCTAGGCCTGGGTAACCTGACAGTATCTTAGACAACGTGCAGTCTCTGACTGTGCGACACTTTGCCTGGATCAGGCTTGTGCTTTTATACCACACCATACTTAGATATGAATTACGGCGTATTCTCGAGTGTAGATAACTTCCAGATCACTTACTGGGGTGTCTTGCAGATTCACTTGACGGTGTTTGATAATCCCAGCATTTTTTCCACTGTTTTCCTTCATCAACGGCGGCAAGCGATTAGGCTTCATTAAGAGATCTTCGTCGATCTCCATTCCAACGTAGGAATCGTCAGACTCATCACCAGCGTGCTTCTTTTCCAACCCATTCATGAGACCGTTCTGTAAATAGACGATAAAAAGGATAAGAGTCACACCCAACGGTTTATGGGACTGGTAGTCGAATTATTGTCACTCACCACGGCATTGTTGTTACTGGCGATAATCTTTGGCACCGATGACGATCTGAATTTGCTCAAACGGGCAGAACGCCGAAGAAACTGTGTATGTTGGGTAGAATTTTCCGCTGAACCGGCACGACGGTAATTTGAAATGCGTCTGTAATTTTTATTGTCGTAGCGTTATTTTGGTATGGGTGAGGTGAGATGGGTTAGCTGTACATATGATCTCAATGTTAAACACTGGCACTTATTCACTTAATTTATGGCAGAAGGTCGTTCGCAGTACACTTCGGAGTGCTAAATTAAAAAAATATTGCTTCGGAGTTAGGAACAATCATACCTAGAGGAATGATTTCCAACAGCCTCATCAGATGACGTTTAAGATTAGGAGTGAGTACGGAAATTAACCTTTGCCTAAAAATTTACTGGCAGTTGTCTTGAGAAATATTTTCATGAAAAGCTTACAGACAGATCAAATTAATGCCGCTCGGAGTATAAATAAGACGTTCGAAAATGTGACGATGCTCAATTTACGCCTCCGACAGCAACCTATGGAATGATGATATCCAAGTTTGAAGCACGTGATTGGCTACCTTTTCTCCGACCAACGAATGTCATACGATTAACATTCAATATTCATATTAACGATTACCACCAATAGGCCTAGTTTAGTATTAACAAACCTGCATTTCACAGTTCAAAAAGCCAAAAATATACCAATCGATCTTAACCGAACAGACGCCAAGTTTTGCCGTTGGTCTTTTGTTCACGTGTGGCCATAAGCTTTTTATAAATGAACATGCGATGGGCTTGTATTATAGAGGTGTCTCACGCGGTCGATCTACAAAAACGGGAGCACTATAGTACAGCGCTAACAACCGCGCCATTCGAAACAGCGACTCTAGGTTTAAACTCAAACGCGGTAGAACATTCGGAAATATGTTTAACACAAATTCCTTGTCAAATCCAGGTGTTCACAGAGGGATTATATCAGTTTTAGCGTTCCGTCCAAACGAAATCGGAGATAATCAAGGGATTTACCAGGCCAGTAAAATTAGGAACGAAGTGATCCATATATGATGTTTCATACTAAAAACGACGCTTAATAGGTTTCATTTTCAGCGGGAATTTCTTTGTATGACAACGATTTGCAGCCCAACTCAAAGTGTTCTGTGTTTGAAGAGATTGGATAATTAATATGTATTAATGAAATCACAAGCCGGGTGCCAAGCAAAGTGGCTGCTTTGGGGCTAAGATACTCTCAAAATGCGTGCGTCTCGTCAGACATAAGGGAAAGAAAACTGTGGAGACCAAATAATATACGGGAATAATAATTGAAAATACAGATTTTTCATGGGTACATTTATTTCAAAATAATGAAGCCAAATTGTATCTCATCCCGTGAAGCAATGTTTAACAGATAACCAAAAATATCTGGTTATTGACAAAATAGCCAAATATGTAGTGTTCTGGGAATTGAGGTAAATTTTATGTCTTGATGACAAAACATTTGTTAAAACTCAAATTTACAGATTAATCTGTTTTGGTCGATGGCATTTTTAGAATTGATTAAGCTTATATCGTTGCCACATTTTCATTGCAATGAAAGAACGCATGACTGAAATCAGGCCAAGTGCCTGGAAATTGGTGGATACAGTAAGTTTATGAAATCTTAGGTAGAATCAGAAATTGTATGAGAAAGATCGTGTGCAGTGGCCAAATAAGTCAGCTCGGTTTTGCCAGTGTAAAACAATTGCCTAACGATCGACTATGTTTATCAACAACTGAGCTGATTAGACATACGTCAAAAAAGATCTGATAATTATACCCAAAGTATGAGTTTCATGTAATAGAGCGCACGAAACTAAACGCTACAAATTGAGATCACCGTTGTTTCCGATAGCTCGCTGGAGGCATATGACTACATTACACCTCTTGTAGGAAATCAGTGACAGACAAATTTCACTCAGTGCTACACATTTGTTCGTATGTGCCTCATCATCGAATTTCTTAGACTAACAGATCACCTGGTTTAAGCATATTCACACGCTAAGCTATGGGACTAAGTAAATCAACATATAATTTAAAATCAAATGAATATTTCAGTAATTTCGAACTTTTTTCAATTTTAAGGCTCATAACGGCATGTAGTTTATGTACCTCTGGTGCTGAACTTGGAAGTAGAATTTCCTCGCAACACTATTTTTTTCAAATAAATCTTATGTTGAGTTGCAATGGGTAAAATACTTGAGCACGTAACAATTGTTAAAATTAAATTTAAACATACTTTTTCTCAGTGACCAGTGATTCACCAGAAACGTTCGCGGGGTCAAGCAACGAACCCGCAGAATGATCAAATTTTACTTCATGAATAGATCTGTCATTGCTGCACATGGATTTATCAATCGTCTCAAGGCGGCGGCGTGCTTCGTCAACGTCGTTGTTTGTGAGTATTTCTTTGATCACATCGATTTTTCGTCTTAATTGGTCTCGTACGCGTTCCGCACGACGACGCTGCGAAGATTCCATTTCAAGCATTTCTTGTGTGCGAACCTAATCGTGTCAGATAAAAGATCACATACGTAAACAGATCTTAATCTTGATATTTCAGCAACCGAGAGTTTGAGTTTGCAGTTTAGCTTATTTAGCAAGCGAATCCACTTTTTCTCGCACTTTGCAACTAGGTCAAGTAAACTCAAAGCAGTCCTGTCACTAGAAATGTCATAACTAACAACCTGAGAGACTTTTTAGAAGTGGAATAATTATACCTTCAGAGATTTTGATACAGTTTGATCAAATGAAGTAAGGCAAGTAGTCAATTTTCTTCGACGCCTTTGATTTAGCCGAGCTGAAGACATAATTTTAGCGCCCTGATAAGCTATATATGACTTTGATTTTGTTAAACAAAACATTTGATAAGGTCGATATATATATTCTCTAAGTCAAATAAGTAAGAAACTATTCGTAAAACTGCATGCGTTACAATGAATTTTTATTTATATTTTTTATCAAAACATTCGATCATTTAGTAATATTCGCTCAAACAGTTTATACATATTCAAATCGAAACGACGATTATATGAGAGCTAATTCTAATTTTACCTTCAACTATTAATAAAGTATCATCATTCAATAGATTTTAATTTTATTTATACCTCTATATACAAGTGTACCTATATTTCGACTCTATGGTTATTGAAAGGTTAATTGCTTTTCAACCATAAATCTTGAATCCTAAAGCATCCAACAGTGGCACGAGTACAGGAAACATGACGGGATGGCGAGTTTTACTAATTTGCGACGCATTCGTCGTTCGTGTTGCTTTTTACTTTCCCATAAATCAAAACCGAACTTCTGTTCTGGTTTACACACATGCAAATTTCATATTTCTGATCGGTACAATGAGAATTATTTTAGTTTCAACTCCTATTGTTTAATCCGCATGGGAAACAATAATTGAATGCAAAATTTATGTTCAATAGAGACTCGAGTTATAGAAATACTCTTATTAACAGTTGATATTTTGACTGGGCCTAATGCGGTGCTCGATTTTGTCACATTGAGTAACCCAGACTTGTGACAATTGCGACAATTAATTATTGGTTAGTGCATGAATCTTGGAACACGATTTATAAATTTGCATCTAACATATAAACGCAAATAGCCATATTCCAATGTAAGTGTGCAAGGGAACTCTGTCTATCGTCATGATAGAGAGCTCGGTTCTGAGGTGGGAGAAATGGTAGGTATTGTTAAATCGGACCAATTTTATAATAGGACATTTATAAATTCTTCATTGGAATCACTCTAAATAACCTCTAATGACTCTAAATGACCCAGCAACGAATTTAGCTCCAGTTCGGCTTGCGCTTTCACGATTATATTCGATATGATCTGCGCAATCGAACAAGGCTATTGAATATCCCTATGTCTCGCACTAAAGTTAGACGTAACTTCTTAATTAAGTATGCACAACCTTGGAATTCTCTTCCTCTTCATTTCCGTATGTGCACATCTACAGGAAAATTTAAAACGCTTGTAGAAACTCTTACCGTTCACTCACTATCCCAAATCCCTAAGATAAACTTTTCTCTAGATATTATATGCTCTCATGGGATTCCAGGTTCCTAATTCCACATCTTTTTCCACATATTAGTATATCATGAGGTCTTATAGTATTCTCTGGATAATTGGCCATTCAAGTGTCACGTTACCGGACCCTAGATATGTTGCTACGCATCTTCATCGTAACCGTGCGTTTTATAATCATTTTTACCATATGACAATATCCCTAGCCGTTATCTGCTTATATTAAACCCATTTATGTATGAATACATGTTTACCATAACGTATTTATTAAAAAAACAAAAAAAAGAGAAAATGCCAAAAAATATTGTTTTTTGTGATCTTTTTTATCGTTCATAATCGACTTACTATTTCACTTTGATAACTTCTCACCATGATGTTGAAGAGAATATCTTTAATTGTGTTCCAGTGACTCCGACTCCCAAACCAACTCCGATACTGTCCCTTGGTTCTTTCAGATAAGTCTGATTTTTCTATATGAACAGAAATCCCTACTGACGAACAGTTTTGGTTTCCCTTATTCTACAATTCTTCGAATTTCCTGGATCGTACAAATGGCTCAGACCTCATTCAATTTAGACCACAATCTCTCCTCATCCCAACCATTTTTCTGAGTAATATATATTATATATATATATATAGATATATATATATATATATTATATAGATATATCATATATATATATTATAAGAACGCTTTTATTTCGTGAATTTATTTTTTTACTGTGACAATTAAATCTTCATGCGCACCATTTCTTTTATAATTCTTTTGTCTTTTATTTTCTTTCTTTCAATCCCTGCTCCAGAATTGATCGCATCCCCTTCATTTGATTATTTCGAGGCAATCTAGATGAAACTTCATCACTGTGTGACATTGCGCGGAAAATTTAACTTTCTTACCCTTGTAAATTTACCATCCTTTATTAATCAGCAAAATGTTCAAAAATTCCGCTTGATAAGGTCATTTTACAATTTAT
>JACCGJ010000929.1:53832-95637 GCA_013407085.1 Atriophallophorus winterbourni
GTGCGACCTGCAAGGCAGCAGGGAGTTGCCAGAAAGAGGTGGTCTACCAGACTCTGTTCCAGGTTTTTCCTCAGGGTTTTCTCCCGAAGCCTTTCCAACACCACACAGATAGTAGCAAACGACTGATACAAATCTGTGCACAACCATGGTGTTTATCAGAAGTACGTCCTTTCGCCATCAAATTTGTCAACGTAAAACCTCGCGCCAAGTAGATTGGAGTGAACCTTCGACCTAAATTTATTATTAAGCATGTTGGAGAGGCGCATTGGGGACTGCCACACCTTTCGGAATATCTACATATATTGCACGGATGTGGGGTCGCCAGAACTTGTATGCTGTGCAGATGCATCGTTCCATCAGTAGTGAGCTACAAGCACGCCATTTTTATTTCTAGTTTCATTTTTTATTTCTGTCTTCGGCTTGCCCCAATGTAATAGGGTTGTCATAGCCGGGAGTGGCAGTGGGGATAAGCTCCCACTGTTTATAAAATGCTCCCATATGTCGCGCGTCTCAATTAGCCTCTGACAACCGAGTCCAGCTTCTGGCCTGCACGAGTGGCTCTCCGAGCCCGGCGGAACTGCTTCTACCAACAGGAGAAGGGGCGAGTGACTGGCGCCTGAAAACCAGTTTGCTTCGGGCACATGGAGCTCGTTAGCCTGGGAGGGCATTTCATTTAAGGGAAGGAAAACCCTGATTTTAAACCTCCGCTGCCTTGTGGGACACCCGATCGCGGGAAAGGCTACGGGAGAAAACCCTGAGGAAAAACCTGGAACAGAGTCTGGTAGACCACCTCTTTCTGGCAACTCCCTGCTGCCTTGCAGGTTGCACTTGGTTGTGCAAAGGCTAGAGAATCTGACTCGAACAAACGCCGAGCGGTGCTGGGGACGCCGCTTTGTACCCAAATTCCCAAGAATATTCTTTGAAGCTGACTCATCCTCCAGGAGAAGATGGTCGCACAAAAGTAAAGCAAAGTAAGTGCGGCATCAACACGAGTTTGCTTGGTGTTTTAGTTTCATACATTGTAGCAAGCTGTTCTAGCCACTCCACTTGAAAGCAAATAAAATTAAGACGATGGTTGAGAGAAAACCACCACTGAACACAATATTGAGCGATATCACTAGAAATAAAAACCCACTGCGAATTCCGATCTTTTGGGCTGCATCCTGGGAGACGGGAGGCCCCACCTACACCTAGTTTAATAAACAAAGCCTTCATCTGGTTCAAACAAGTCAGAATCTGGCCACCCTAACAATGAAGTCATTTCCAGTTAGGAGTAACAAACAAACTGTGTTATGAAAACGACGATTTCCCATTCACAATGCATGGCCTAGCACTATGTATGTTAACTTGTTTTCGATACCTACGTCGCAAACAAAGATTCTACTACGGATAGTTGTGTTACGTATCCAATGGTGGGGAGACAGCGATTGTCGAAATTGAAAAATAACCGCGTGACTCACGTGTTCCCGACAAGCCGGGTGAACGATAACGTGGCAAGCTTGGCAACGGAACGCAGATTTGCCAAACGTAAACCGACGGCCGCAGAAACTGCACATCTCCATGCGCAGCACTGGGCGGCTGATGAAATTATGCGGTTTGTTGAGACGGTTGTGGACTGAAGACTGGGAACAGAAGAAACGTGCAAAACATCCGGTAGTTAGTCATCTGACAAAGTTTCTAAGCCGGAAACGAAACGTTAACCGAAGATAAATGGCATTGGATAGTTCACGTTCATGTATGAAATCTTTAGCCTGATTCAAGCAAAGTACTGCATAGTCAGAAACTGTATATGGGCTAGGATACTGTCATGTTGTCCAGGCCTAGAAAGATACAAGAAATCAAACTTACAGCATGAAATGGTAGTGAGACTACAGGATTTTACGCATGCAGCTCAGTACCGGTGGCAGTACATACCCGGACAACCTGACAGTATCTTAGCCCATGTGCAGTCTATGACTGTGCACGGATGTGCAATCATGCAGCATTTCTGTGCTGTACGGCTAACATCGAGTAAAATTGATTGACCAACGGAAGTGAGCTGCATGCTGAAACATGCTGGAGTCTCACTACCATTTCTATTTCCCCCTCATATCTGGGTAGGCCAGGGCAACCTGACTGTATCTTAGCCCAAGTGCAGTCTCTGACTATGCGGCACTTTGCCCGGGCCAGGCTTGTGATTTCATTTATTCATTCGTTCACTGCACGAAAATAAAAACCGGTTCTAGTCGTGCTACGTGATAACAGGTAAAACAATCCGAAAAACATTATTCACGTCTACCAGCGAACGGAAATGAAAAGAAGTACCCCAAAATATGTACGGGTGTGTGATCGTGCATTACTTGTACCTCGCGCAGGTAACCATGTTAAATTCATTCGCCATCGGGATTAACTACACACTACACACTGGAGACTCGGTGACATTTCCTTTTTTAGTTGTTTAGGTCTCTGCAACGAAATCGAAAGCATAGGTAGAGCGCCGCACAGTCATAGACAGCACATGGGTTCAAATACTATATTGATATTGTGTTGCTCACATCCCCATCCCTTACACACGGTGGTGTGTAAGGGATGGGGATGTGAGCAACACATTACTTTGGTCATCCATAAGCGCCTTGAGTGCTTTGACCAAGAATCACTTTGTGATTCTGTGTCTGAACATCGTGGTTCGTTGTACGAACCCTTTATAACAGTTGGCATACAAGCATAACCTTGTATACTGATATTGTTTTTTTCTTCCTCATATCTGTCTAGGTCTGGGCAACCTGACAGTATCTTAGACCACGTGCAGTCTCTGACTGTGGGGCACTTTGCCTGGATCAGTCTTGTTCTTTCATACCACACCATACTTAGATATGTATTACGGCGTATTCTCGAGTGTAGATAACTTCCAGTTCACTTACTGGGGTGTCTTGCAGATTCACTTGACGGTGTTTAATAATCCCAGCATTTTTTCCACTGTTTTCCTTCATGAACGGCGGCAAGCGATTAGGCTTCATCAAGAGATCTTCGTCGATCTCCATTCCAACGTAGGAATCGTCAGACTCATCACCAGCGTGCTTCTTTTCCAACCCATTCATGAGACCGTTCTGTAAATGGACGATAAAAAAGATAAGAGTCACACTCAACGGTTTATGGGACTGGTAGTTGAATTAATGTCACTCACCACGGCATTGTTGTTACTGGCGATAATTTTTGGCACCGATGACGATCTGAATTTGCTCAAACGGGCAGAACGCCGAAGAAACTGTGTATGTTGGGTAGAATTTTCCGCTGAACCGGCACGACGGTAATTTGAAATGCGTCTGTAATTTTGATTGTCGTAGCGTTATTTTGGTATGGGTGAGGTGAGATGGGTCAGCTGTACATATGATCTCAATGTTAAATACTGGCACTTATTCACTTAATTTATGATAGAAGGTCGTTCGCAGTACACTTCGGAGTGCTAAATTGAAAAAAATATTGCTTCGGAGTTAGGAACAATCATGCCTAGAGGAGTGATTTCCAACAGCCTCATCAGATGACGTTTAAGATCAGGAGTGAGAACTGTGTTGCCAGTGTAAAACAATTGCCTAACGATCGACTATGTTTATCAACAACTGAGCTGATTAGACATACGTCAAAAAAGATCTGATAATTATACCCAAAGTATGAGTTTCATGTAATAGAGCGCACGAAACTAAACGCTACAAATTGAGATCACCGTTGTTTCCGATAGCTCGCTGGAGGCATATGACTACATTACACCTCTTGTAGGAAATCAGTGACAGACAAATTTCACTCAGTGCTACACATTTGTTCGTATGTGCGTCATCATCGAATTTCTTAGACTAACAGATCACCTGGTTTAATCATATTCACACGCCAAGCTGTGGGACTAAGTAAATCAACATATAATTTAAAATCGAATGAGTATTTCAGTAATTTCAAACTTTTTTTCAATTTTAAGGCTTATAACGGCATGTAGTTTATGTACCTCTGGTGCTGAACTTGGAAGTAGAATTTCCTCGCAACACTATTTTTTCAATAAATCTTATTTTGAGTTGCAATGGGTAAAATACTTGAGCACGTAACAATTGTTGAAATTAAATTGAAACATACTTTTTCTCAGTGACCAGCGATTCATCAGAAACGTTCGCGGGGTCAAGCAACGAACCCGCAGAATGATCAAATTTTACTTCATGAAAAGATCTATCAGTGCTGCACATGGATTTATCAATCGTTTCAAGGCGGCGGCGTGCTTCGTCAACGTCGTTGTTTGTAAGTATTTCTTTGATCACATCGATTTTTCGTCTCAATTGGTCTCGTACGCGTTCCGCACGACGACGCTGCGAGGATTCCATTTCAAGCATTTCTTGTGTGCGAACCTAATCGTGTCAGATAAAACATCACGTACGTAAACAGATCTTAATCTTGATATTTCAGCAACCGAGAGTTTGAGTTTGCAGTTTAGCTTATTTAGCAAGCGAATCCACTTTTTCTCGCACTTTGCAACTAGGTCAAGTAAACTCAAAGCAGTCCTGTCACTAGAAATGTCATAACTAACAACCTGAGAGACTTTTTAGAAGTGGAATAATTATACCTTCAGAGATTTTGATACAGTTTGATCAAATGAAGTAAGGCAAGTAGTCAATTTTCTTCGTCGCCTTTGATTTAGCCGAGCTGAAGACATAATTTTAGCGCCCTGATAAGCTATATATGATTTTGATTCCGTTAAACAAAACATTTGATAAGGTCGATATATATATTCTCTTGGTCAAAAAAGTGAAAAACTGTTCGTAAAGCTGCATGCTTGTTAATGAATTTTTATTATATGTTTCATCAAAACATTCGATCATTCAGTAATATTCGCTCAAACAGTTTATACATATTCAAATCGAAACGACGATTATATGAGAGCTAATTCTAATTTTGCCTTCAACTATTAATAAAGTATCATCATCCAATAGAATTTAATTTTTTTATACCTTTATATGCAAGTGTACAAGAGCAGCCAATAAAGCAAACGCCATGCTTGGTCTTCTCAAACGTGTTTTTCGCAGATTTGAACCTCATTGTTTGTCGCTTTTGCTCAAAGCATTCATCCGTCCACATCTCGAATACGCCGTTTAAGTTTGGTGCCCGTGGTTACTGAAGGACCCAAGACTTCTTGAGGCTCCCTAGTGACGCGCCGCAAAACTTGTCAGAGGTCTGGCCTCGTATCCTTATCGTGAACGTCTTCGCTCCCTCAATCTCTTTTCAGTGAAATACAGAAGGCTCTGTGGTGACCTCATTCTCACCTACCAAATCCTCTCATCCACTGATCACCCTTGTAAACACATTCTCGTCCTTAATCGTGAAACTTCACATCTTCGTGGCCAATTCCATTCCAAACTTTCATATCAACACTCCCGCCTCAACTGTCGCAGGCATTTTCTTTTTCCCTCCGATATGTACTCACTGGAATAGTCTACCCCAGGAAGTCGTATCAGCAACATCCGTAGAGGTTTTTAAACGGAGACTGAACGCTCATTTAAATGATCTCCAC
The DNA here is from genome assembly GCA_013407085.1 of Atriophallophorus winterbourni. Lineage (NCBI taxonomy): Eukaryota > Metazoa > Platyhelminthes > Trematoda > Plagiorchiida > Microphallidae > Atriophallophorus > Atriophallophorus winterbourni. The sequence continues at coordinate 59,357 of JACCGJ010000929.1, forward strand.
AACAACGTACCTTGAGACCTTGTCTGTCCGATTTCTGTTGTTCTCGGATAAGCACTGATCCACTACACCGCATCGCGTACTAGCTTCATTTTTCAGGTACGTTGTCCTCCTTGCCTTACTACTTCGTTCATTATCTTTCTAACTACCTGTCAGTTTTAATTGTTTCCAGGTCTAACACCACCCCGATGCCTCCGTATTCTCCTGCTACCGCCTCGCAATATAAGGAAGGCGCAATTCCAAAACGAGTGTGGCCCGCTATAAGGCCTCCCCGCCCCCGTCAAGATGACACTCACTATTTTATTTCCACCACACTGTACATACCAACCTGTGGTTATTTTTAAGCTATGCTTTTACACCACAATAAACCATTGAACCATTGAACCTATATTTTGATTCTATGGTTATTGAAAGGTTAATTGCGTTTTCAACCATTAATCTTGAATCTTGAATCTTAAAACATCCAACAGTGGCACTAGCACACGAAACATGACGGAATGGCGAGTTTCACTAATTTGCGACGCATTCGTCGTTCGTGTTGCTTTTTACTTTCCCCTAAATCAAAACCGAACTCCTGTTCTGGTTTACACACATGCAAATTTCATATTTCCGATCAGTACTAGGCCCACTACTCTTTCTTATCTTTATCGATGATTTAGCAGCCTCGCTTGAGTGTCCCTGCTATATCTTTGCAGACGACGTCAAGTTTATCGAATCGCTGGACGAACAGGATCTTTTTGAGGACATAGAAAAGGTCATCAAGTGGTCTTCCACGTGGGATCTACCAGTCAACTTCTCTAAAACTATCTTCTATCCAAAGCTGCAACGAAGCTGCAGGTTGCTGGAACTGATAAAATACTGGAGATAACTTGGGTATCAAAAGTCCGGGACTTAGGTATTGAGGTTTCAGCGGATTTTAAATGGGCTGATCAATGTGCAGCTGCTGCACAACGCGCTAGGAACCAGCTCTTTCGCCTCCGATCAGTTTTATCCTGCAGGTCCCGGAGGTTTTCATCCCATTGTATAAAGCCATAATGAGAGGTCATCTCGAGTATTGCGTTCAAGCTTGGTCTCCTCACTTGGAAAAGGACATTGCCACGCTTGAAGGTGTTCATGATTGGAAGGCAATCTGGGAAGTCGTATGAACAACGACTGTTGAGTCTAGATCTCTTCTCGCTAAAAAGAAGGCGACTACATGGGGATTTGATCGTGACCTTTAAAATCGTTAGAGGCTTTAGTTCTATTGATCCGGCTGATATGTATGCTCTCGCGCCAGTAGTAGGTACTCGAGGCCATTCACTGAAACTGGCAAAGCAACATGTCGGGTTTAATGCATGTAAGCACTTCTTTAGCGGAAGGGTAGTGAATCACTGGAACTGTCTGCCCGAAGAGGTAGTTTGTTCTACTTCAGTAATGTGCTTTAAAGATAGACTAGACTCGATCTGGTGCTCTGTGTTTCCAAATTTTTATACCTAATTTTATAGTTGTTCTTCAATTTGTCGTTGGAACGCACTGAAGTCTCTCCTCATCTATTTGGTGAGGGGAGTTTTTCTGTTGTATTCCAGCCAAAGTCATACCAGAAGAATATTGAACCTACTGTTCGAAGTGGTGGACGCTTACCACCGGAAGTATTCTAGACGCTCGATTGGCAACTCTGCCACGTATCGTCCTGTGCAAACTGAACTGAAAATGAGAATTATTTTATTTTCAACTCCTATTGTTTAATCCGCATAGGAAACAATAATTGAATAATAAAGACTGGAGTTATATAAATACTGTTATTAACATGTGATATTTTAACTGTGCCTAATGCGGTGTTCGATTTTGCCACATTGAGTAACCCAGACTTGTGACGCTTGCGACAATTAATTATTGGTTAGTGCATAAATCTTGGAACACGATTTATACATTTGCATCCAACATATTAAACGCAAATAGCCATAATCCAATGTATGTATGCAAGGGAACTCTGTCTATCGCCATGATAGAGAGCTCGTTTCTGATGTGGGAGAAATGGTATGTATTGTTAAATGGGACCAATTTTATAATAAGACATTTATAAATGCTTCATTGGAATCACTCTAAATGACCTCTAATGACTCTCAATGACCCAGCAACGAATTAAGCTTCAGTTTGGCATGCGCTTTCACGATTATATTCGATATGATCTGCGCAATCGAACAAAGCTGTTGAATATCCCTATGTCTCGCACTAAAGTTAGACGTAACTTCTTCTAAATTAGATATGCACAACTTTGGAATTCTTTTCCTCTTCATTTCCGTATGTGCACATCTACAGGAAAATTTAAAACGCTTGTAGAAACTCTTACCGTTCACTCACTATCCCAAATCCTCAAGATGAACTTTTCTCTAGATATTCTATACTCTCATGAGATCCCAGGTTTCAAATTCCACATCTTTTTCCCCATATTAGTATATCATGAGGTCTTATAGTATTCTCTGTATAACTGGCCATTCAATTGTCAGTTTACCGGACCCTAGATATGTTGATACGCATCTTCATCGTAACCGTGCGTTTCATATTCATTTTTATATCCTTAACCGTTATCTGCTAATATTAAACCCATTTATGTATGAAAACATGCTCCACCATAACGTATTTATTAAAAAAAGAAAAAAAGAAAAAAATGCCAAAAAATTGTTTTTCGTGATCTTTTTTATCGTTCATAATCGATTTACTATTTCACTTTGATGACCTCTCACCAGGATGGTGAAAAGAATATCTTTAATTGTGTTTCAGTAATAATAATAATATATATATGTATATTTTTGGACATCCATGGCATGCAATACGTGATCAATTTAACGAAATTTGAACAGCAAAGAAAATAGTAAAGTGCAAGTGACCGAAGTGAGCGGGATTTTCAAACATTTTTTCAGGTCAATAAGGGAAATGAATATACAGTAGGTAAGAAAAAATTTCAATGTCCAATAGAAATAAAATTTCATTTAAATTATGTCAAGATTTACGAATGGCAAGGATGCAAGAAACAAATGAAGAACAGAAATGGAAGGTAATTATGGAAAAAGTGGTGCGAATTGTAATGAAGTTGTCATAAAAAATTGATAGATAAATTATATATGCATAAATTCATGTTTTTACGGAAAGGTCGGTTAAGAAGATTGAGAAGGGAACATAAATTGTGGCGGATGAGAGAGGGTGTGGCTAATAGCAGGGAGTAGGCAGTAGGGTGCTGTGCTCCAATACTCTTGAAGAATTGTCGACGAATCGAACCAAAATTTGTTCACCAGCCGGCTTTTCGTCATCTGCAGGTGAATGAATAGCATACTGGACAAATCTCGTGCGGATAGATTTCGAGCTAATTAAAGTGATGGTTTTTTATTCGTAGACACTGTAGTGGACTGACCACTACAATAATGTCCCCAAGAATGTTGGAGAAAAGGCACAGGAGATGAAAGGTTTATCACGGTAGCCAAAAGGGTGCACGAAGGTACATGGTAGCCATCACGGAACACGAATCAACGGAAAGTGAGTTATAAAGGTCAATTGTTATGTACAGTAAAACAATGTTATTACACAGCCCCCTTCCAAGAAGTCTGGTCAGAGGAGACTTCTGATCAGGAATTGACAATTGAACTGGCCAAGTGGTGTCAGGTCGTTCCAGGCTGGAACATAGTCTCTCAGAAACCAGTAACTTCAAGTCAGCCAAGGCAATTGATCTGCATGGGTCGATTGTCGGTGGTGACCAGGGTAGGATACACGGAAAACCGATGAGTACTAAGCCCAGTCACGTCTCACATGGAGTGAACGTGTTGCCGGAGCCGAATCACATGGGGTGAACGTGCTGCTAGCGGAAATCGCCAGTCTGGCATGGTCTTAGAATGAACCCAGTACAAGCAGATGTAGGCACATCCGTAGGCTGGACAACGAAGAACCAGAAGCTTCGAAAACATAGTCCGTGCCGAGAAGTTCCTGCACCTCCAGGGTCGATGGCGAACGGCCTCGCCTGGAGAAAGCTGAGTGGCGTGTAGTCGGCATGGTAAGGACCTTGCCTGATAAGCGTCGTGTTGGGCGGCGTGTGCTCATGGTTCGGGCTACCGGATAGGATGGCGACAAGCGTCGGTGATCCGGGGGTGGCTCGTGCCACGTTTTCCAAAGCTAGCGTGCATGTGTACCTGAGAAGTGAGAAGAAATAACTCTCTGGTGCATGGGTTTATGGCCACGACCGAGTTATAGTGAAGAGGTACAAAAAGCATGCACGAGATATACCAAGCGATAATAGCGTGTTAAATACCCGCTACATAATTGGCAAATGTACCGTTCCGGACTCTACTCACTGTGGAAATGGCGGATTGCGGGTAAATACTTGATGTACACGTGGTTATTATCAAATATGGTGAGGTTGCCATGAAAGTGTCATGCTGCACGTACCCACTGGCTTTCGGCCATACTACTTTTTCCGTAACAAACGTAACGCAAGCACGAATGTCAGGTTTGGAAAAATTGCGTATGGTGTGACTAATGCGCCGTCTAAAAGCAGACATGGTAAGTAGTCGGAAAGCGCTTTGCGATAAGTCGCAAAGGATATTGCCCAAGCCATCGGGCAAGGGGAAAAGGTGTGATGAAATGATAGGCGTCTTACAGCTGTGCGGTGCCGGCATCGGTAGCTTGCACTGCAGCGATTTCGCTGAGGTCGAGGGAGAGTGGCAAGTCTATCACACACAGTTTGTACAGATTGGAATTGTGGCACCTAAGATATATCGTATGTCAGTCGTAAAATGACTGACAAAATCCTGGTGCATAGTCTCTCTAGGAAAGTACATACCCGAAGATCCGTTGATTGATGTACCAGGGGCTTACAAGCAGTAAACAAAGTAAACTGTCTGCCCTGCAGATTGTGTTCTGACCCGACTTGTGAATTGATCAACAAGTGTAGTTATGTCATGCATATGACGTTTTGATATTAAACGTGTTAACCTTCCTGGACCTGAAACCTCTCATAGTACACGGAGTACTAAAATGGGGTCATATTTGACCCCAATCGTTTTTTGTATTTAAACATGTTATTTATGCAATGGAATGGTTCTAGAGATAAACACTTGTATGGTTATATATACAACGAAAATGTTGAATCACAAAATCAAAGCAAACTGACCAAAGTATCACATCTAGAGACTTTAAAGCTTTATTTTCAAATATTCATCAACTAAAATCCATATTTATGGAAAGAAAAACAAAATTTAATAAAAGATAAACTGATGGGTACAAATAATTAAGCATGACAGTTTACACAATTTGTTACATTGGATTCTGTATGTTCAGGGCAAATGAATGCAGAGCATAACGAACATTTAACACTATATTTGGTGTCTTTCGTCCTTGGGCAGAATGCACAGCGATTTCTTTTCCCTTTTCCTAAATTAGCTGGTACTGGTGGTGGAACCTGTTGTGGTAGAGGGCCTATAACTGATGTCATATCTGCTTGAACTGACAATCGTAATCTGTTCTTGGAGGATTTGCCCTCGCTTTGATTGCAGGTTTCAGGTTTAAGTAGAAGAGGAAGAATCATCTTCATTAGGCAAGATATTGTCTTCTATTTCTGAATTTTCATCATGAATAAGTTCTTCTTCACTATCAACCTCCGAATCGGATTTATATAAAGTTTCATGTATTTGTTCATCACTAAGATATATACCAGACATAACTGGGTATTATTATCTGAAAAAAATTATAAAAATTAAAAATTTCTGTAATAAATAAATTTTTAGGACAATATTTGACATCAACACATTCTCCTGAAATGGGGTCAAAAATGACCCCACACACTTAAAAACGTCATAAGTAGTAAAATAAAACAAGTATCCAATTGGTACTGCTTGTCAATGTTTTACACATAATTTTAGGAAGGAAATGATAATTTTGGATAAATTTAACCATTAGTTTAGCAGTTATTGCAAAATTACATACTCTGGGGTCATTTCTGACCCCATTTCAGGTCCAGGAAGGTTAAAGGAGGTAAAAAAAATTATCACGAAATAACGCCGATGTAAATCGTGAAAAGACTTACCGGAAAAAAAATTTCGAATTGTGCGTGGATATTGGGCTTACCAATTGTAGTACACGAAAGAGTTGTGCATCACGTCGGGCTCACCAATTTGTAGTAGACTGACCACTACAATAACGTCCCCAAGAATGTTGGAGAAAAGGCACAGGAGATAAAAGGTTTATCGCGGTAGCCAAAAGGGTGCACGAATGTACATGGTAGCCATCACGGAACACGAATCAATGAGTTATCAAGGTCAATTGTTATGTACAGTAAAACAATGTTGTTACAACACTGGAATATAATGAAAGATTTTCTGTACACCAGCACGGTGAGAGGTCATCAAAGCGAAATAGTACATCATTTAGGAAATAAGAATGAATAAAAAAATTATGTTCTTTTATTCTTTTATTTTTTGGTAGATTTTCAATATTTTGCACGTTAAGATAAAAAATGAGACATTTCTAGGCCTCATGAGAAATAAAAGACAGTTATATACATAATGGTGTATAGAAAATGTTATCGAAGGCAATGTTGAGATTATTGAGTGCAAAAGCATTTCTAGGTTCCGGTAACCTAACACTTGAAATGCCAGTTATCCAGAGAATACTATCTGATCTCATGATATACTAATATATGCAGATATATAAGCAGATAACGGTTAAGGATATGATCATATGGTAAAATGATTATAAAACGCACGGTTACGATGAAGATGTGTAGCACCATATCTAGGGTCCGGTAACCTGACACTTGAATGGCCAGTTATCCAGAGAATAGCATAAGACATCGTGATATACTAATATGTGGAGAAAGATGTGTCTCCGACTCCCAAACCAACTCCGATACTGGTATTTGCTCCTTCCGCATAAGTCTGATTCTTCTATATGAACAGAAATCCCTACTGGCAAACAGTTTTGGTTTCCCTTATTCGACAATACTTCGACTTCCCTGGATCGTACAAATGGCCCGAACCTCAGGCAATGTGAACCACAATCTCTCCTCATCCCCATCATTTTCTTTTTTTTCAATTTAACTTCGGATTTTTTATGTACTTTTCTTCAATAACACCCACCAACATTCCGAAGAAGTCAATATATATATAGATATTATATATTATATATATATATATATATATATTTCGAATATTTGTTTTTACTGAGGCAATTATATCTTCACGCGCAATATTTCCTTCATAATCTTTTTTCTGTTATTTTTTTCTGTCTCTGCTCCAGAATTGATCGCATCATCTTCATTTGCTTATTTCGATGCAATCTAGATGAAATTTTATTACTGTGTGACATTGCGCGAAAAAATTAACTTTCTTACCCTTGTAAAATTACCATCCTTTATTAAACGGAAAAATGTTCAAAAATTCCGCTGGATAAGGCCATTGGTACAATTTATTTATTTTTTACACATTGATAACCTGATCAGTTCATTTCAGTTCAGTTGCACAGGACAGTAATTGGCGAACGAGCCAATCGAGCGTCCAGAATTTCTTTCGGTGTAAAGCTGCAGAGAAGCAACCACCACTGCCACCACACAACGCTACAAATAGTGAACTACCTAATCTTGCATAAAAATTAGGGGGAGAATTCAGGAAAAAGCTTACCCCAGAATTGGTCCAAACCACCGTTAAAACTTGCGACAGAAATGCAAAATATATGTGTAACGACTAAAGTCACTGTTTATGGCATAGACCACCCGTTTCTTATTTCGACAATTCAAAACAATGATTCGAGTTTACTACGGTTCTATTAACAAGATTAATAGACAATAACAATGGACAAACCTCATCTGTACCGGGTTGTACAAATGATGTGAGCCAAAAATGCTCAAAGTTTCCAAATGACAACAATAAATTCAGCCAATGCTGAAAAGATAGACTGCCAAATGATAAATGCAAAGGAATAAAATTACCAATGCAATGGTGAACAATCGTCTCTGTTTTCTCCGAATACCACGAGCAAAAATATGTGGAATTTAATGGCAGCCAAGCAATATAAATTACTTCAGTAAAACAAAACGGGGTATAAAAGTGGATAAGGGAAATGTGTACACAAGAACAATGTATGATAAAATTGTTGAGAATTAAAAAGAATCCAATTGTTCAAACAGAAAATAAGAAGGAATTTCACACAAAAATTTCGTCATTTACACCTCCCGCCAAATTACTTCTAAACCTGGTGTTCTGAATGTAACTAACTGATTTCTTTCCGCCTTCCTACTCAACTACTTCAATCTTGACCGAAAAACGCAAGACAAACGGCAAGTGACTTTATTGAGTGGCGAGTCACACACGCCACATCGCATTGCTATCACTGGACATATGTGGCTTTTTATAGAGAAAACGATTGCCAAACGTAGACTCACCACGTCCTCCAACTTTGCTCCTGACCCTTTAGGAAGTTCGGGATTGCCCTATTTGCGCCACCGCGCCAACCTCCAGGCCTTCGTCTTCTTGAGATCCTTCCAGCAGACACATTTTCCGTATATCGCGGGTAACCAGACCATTCTTTGTACGAACAACAACAGACCCGACTAAATTACCTTCGCTCACGGGAATATCCACAACAATACCTAGGGGCCAAGCACGCTTCGGAGCTACAACATTGTTCACTAGTACGATATCCCCAACACGGAAATTACGTTTACGATGGATCCACTTCTGTCTTGTCTGTAGCAGTGGTAGATACTCTAACTTCCAACGCCTCCAAAAGACGTTCACCAAGTGCAACGATTGTTTCCATTTTCTGTTGTAACTGTCAACAAACCCATCTTCAGAACGCATTCCATCATTTGAGCGATTCAGCAACAAGTCGTTGAGACACAGAGAAAGAGAGTCGATGTCGTCTGAAGAAAAAGGAACAAGCGGTCTGTTGTTCAGAATCCGCTCAACTTCAATCAAGGCGGTTTGCAGGGTCTCGTCGGATAATGTTTGTTGTGCGCATGTAACATTCAAAGCACGACGAATTGATCTTATCAGTCGTTCCCAAACACCTCCTCGATGACTAGAGTATGGAGGGTTAAAACACCATTTAATGCTGTCTGAAGCTCGCCTTTCCGATAAACCGTCGCTTTCCAATCCTTTCAATCAAATACGCAGCACTCGTTCAGCACCGACGAAGTGGGATCAGTTATCTGAATATATGACTTGGGGTTTACCTCGACGACCAATGAAGCGAAGAGCGCCATCAAAAAGGAATCAGTATCCATAGAATGGACTACTTTCATATGAACAGCGCGTGACTGCAAGCAAGTAAACAAACATCCATAACGTTTTTCTACAGATCGACCTCGCTTTACTTCAAACGGTTCAAAATAGTCCAATCCCACTTTAGCAAAAGGATTCGAGCCTGTGGCAACGCGAACTGGAGGGAGATCAGCCATCAGTTGAGATGCGAGTCTGGCATCTAACTTTTTGCAGATGAGGCATTTTTCAAGTACCCGCTTTATAGATGACAGTCCACCGATAGGCCAAAATTTTCTGCGCAGGACGCTAAGGGTATGCGCTGTCCCGGAATGTCCTTCGAGCAAATGAACGTTACGAATCAATAAGTCAGTAACATTATGCTTCTTTGGAATTATTACAGGATGAATGCTTTCAACTGCAAGATCAGAATGCTGCAGTCTTCCACCAACCTTAAACATACGCTGATCAATGAAAGGGCGTAATTTACTCAACGATGAAAAATTGGATTTGCAGGGTTCACTTGGCACTATGTCTCCAAAGGCATTCCGCTGCCTCAATCGAATAATGTCGGATTCGGCATTTTGGAATTCATCAAACCCAAGTTTGCCTACTGATAAGGATCTATCGGAATGATGACTCAACATAACAACAATGTAACGTTTGAAACGGACCAGCCACGCAATGGAGCGTAAAAGTATTTTCCAACTAGAAAATCGATGAAGAATGTTGTCTATTCCTCGTTCTGAATCCTTTGGCGTAATGTTACAATTGACACGCTTGAATTAGGCTTGCTCAGTGCGCTGCGGATTAACAATTTCAGGTCACGTATCGATGGTTTGTCTCTGAAAGCCAGGGCCGATTGAATAAAATTCCAATTGAGACGACTCCATGGCACCCCGTGAGGTCAAATCCGCTGGATTATAACGGGTACCAACATTTCTCTACTGGCATGGTATCGCGTGTTCGTGTATGAACGTCAAGCGATTCGCTACGAACGTTGAGAAGCAACTAGTTCGATTGGTATTATAATACAAAACAGTCATCGAATCAGTCCAAAAGGTGTTGTCTTTAACAACTTCACCAAAATCGGATTTCAGTATCAAATATATACGTACCACAAGAACCGCTGCAGACAATTCCAACCTAGGAATGGATACCGTTTTTAGAGGTTTCACTCGAGATTTCGAAAACAGGAAACAAACCGGCGACATGACTGAATCACTACATGAAAGTCCGTATGCAACGACGCCATGGCCAGATTCCGAGGCATCACTGAAGACGTGTAGATTTAAGGACGTCATACTTTCATTTACTTCGCAAATGCGTCGTGGAACACGTAACTCTTTGATCGAATGCATGCTGTTGATCCACTTGCCGCACACCAGCTGAAGATCATCACACATCGGTTCGTCCCAACCCAAAGGTTTTCTGCAACAACGTTGTAGCGATTCTTTTCCAGGGAAAATCCAAGGACTCATCAAGCCAAGTGAACCGTACAAACCACTGACTACTGACAATAAACTTCGTTTCGTTGTTGGACGTTTTGCAAGTTTCAGATCAAACGCAAATTCGTCTGTGGCTGGATCCTATTTAACACCTAGCATTATTTCTATCAGTAGCTTATCTTGGCTAATGGCTCGTACGTTGGGTGCACAAACTTCCGCAGGCATATCATCAAGTAAGATACGGTCATTGAAAATCTACTTTGTCAAACGAAAACCTCCCATTCGTAACAATGTTGACAACTGCCTTATCAAGGACTTCGCTTCCTCCTGAGTAGGCACTGATACTAAACAATCATCAACATAAAAAAATTTCGAAACATAATTCCCAATTCGTTCTCCAAATAAATGACCGAACTCCTCAACCGTTCTACGCAGTGCAAACGTAGCGCAAAATGGGGACGACGTTGCCCCAAAGGGATGAACTGTCATCCTAAATTTTTTAACGGAACCCTGCATATCAATATCCTCCCACCAGAGAATTCTAAGTGCGTCTCTATCCTAGTTTGGCACTTTGACTTGTAGGAACATCTGTTTGATGTCAGCAGCAACAGCATATACATGTAATCGAAAGCGCAGCAATGCGTCGATCAAATTTGTTGTCAGATTTGGTCCCTGAAATAGTACATCATTTAACGACACACCATTGTGTTTAGCCGCACAATCGAACACTACTCTCAGCTTGTCCGAATTCTTAGGATGGAAAACCGGATGGTGAGGCAAATACCAAACAATTTTCTCCGTGGCATTATTTAGAACGGGTTCGATATAACCAATCTCCAAATGATGCGCCATAACGTTGCTGTAACGCTCGAACAAAACACTATCGCGTTCAAATCGACGCCGCAAGTAGCTTAAGCGCCTTTCCGCTGACAAATAATTTGTGGTCAGTTTGCTTCTATCAGGCTTCCAAGGTAGCGGTACCTGAAAATGACCGTCGATAATTTTTGATCCTCTTACGAGCGACAATGCATCTTCGTCATCGCGCGATCGTTCATTTCCTTCAGCGGATATGTCTGCAAATTCTGCATTGTACAGACTGTTGACACATTCATCAATGGACCCTTGCTCCAAAGAAAAATTTAATCACAAGATATCCTTTGGAGTTTGGCATGCCGGCCCTTGCAGAATTAACCCCAACAGCGTTTTGGTTTCAACTGGACGGCATCTGCCTCTTAAGCGCTGTGTCAACGCCCAATGTGCTTCAGGGACATCACAGCCTATCAGCACAGTCACAGGCTGATCACTCACATCCAAGTCAACGTCTTTTAAGTATGCAGGCCGTTCACTCGAGGCTATCATTGTACATTGTGATATACTCGGCAAATTTTTCTACTGTGTAAGCCTCAGAGACGTGGATTACTTGACTGCCGTCAAACGAGTGTATTTAAAACTTTAAACGGGAACAAGTAAGTTTACGCTGATGACCCAAAGTGGTCAATCAAAACTTGCACAGGACTTCAAGGCATCCTGTACTGTTCAACGAAGTCATTAAGAATCAAAGTGGTATCAGAACAACTATCCAAGAAGGCAACTGCATTTATAAGCCCGTTTGGAGTCTCGATCTTGATGGGTACAGAACCTGAGAACACTTTGGCACTGAATGCCGCATGGCTGCAATGAATATTTGTAGACGTTTTCTCTGCAGCGTGGTTGTAATGTAGAAGTGTGTGGTGTCGTTTACCGCAATTTTCGGTAGTGCACCACGGCTTCTAGTTACACGACACAGCGCCATGTAACGGTCGCAGACATAAAAAGAAACAGAGTTGCGCCTGGCGATTTTCCAGCGCGACTTGACATCCGATTGGCAACCCAATGGCCCCAAAGACAATTCCGTCGTGCCTGAGTCTAGATGAGATACCGAATTTAGTGTTCGAACATGCAAAACTTCTTTCTCAGGTTGGATTCTCAACTTTATTAGAAGACTGCTTCTCACCAGGGACACATCAGAACCATTATCTAACATAGCGTATGTATCTACTGCGCCATGTGGTCCCAATATAGCAACAGGAAATGTGCCTAGGCGAACACGTTCGTAACTAGTATTCAGACTGTCACATTTCAGAGAATTGTCAGTTTCTTCCTTCTGGCCTATATGAAGGAGATCACTGTGTCTTCCGTTACAGCCAGAAACAGAACACAGGCCTTTCTTCCGACAATCCGTAGCACAATGACCTCTGAAAAGACACAAGAAACAAGCCTGATGTTTCTTGACAGCGTTCCACCGATCGATCACATCGTGAGAACTGAACTTGTCACACTTCTCCAAATGGTGTTCACCACCACAAACATAGCCATTAACGGCTATCTTCGAGTGAAACTGGTCCATTTGATTCACCGTATTATGAATACGCGCGAATTCTGTTCCTGTCTTGTCAGTCACCTTCACATTTGCTTTCGCTACGATTTGACCGAAACGACTACGACTTATTCGCGCTTCGTCTGCTATGAAACTTTGCAAATCGTGAAACTTTGGCTGGTGATTGTCTCGGTAAATCACATCAACTAACCTCGCCCACCGATCTTGCAATTCGTGTGGCAGCTTAAAGACGACTAATTCAAGTGTCGTCAAAGAATCTAGGTCTGCATCGCAATTCATTTGAGATAGAGCAGTCTCACAATTCTGCATCTCTATCGAGATTTGTGTCAGCGAAACCCCGTTTGACTTTACTTTTTCCATGGATGAAATTAACCGGTCAATCATTGACCGCGCGATAACGTGAGTCTGTCCGTAGAGATCAGTTAATATCTCTCGCGCCCTTTTGTAGGCAGTTTCGGGCAGCAACATACTACATCCATCGATAGCATCTCGCGCTTGACCTCAACAATAGTGCAGCAAATACAGCATACGTTGTCCGTCGTCAAAAACATTACTTTTAATATAGTTTTCAAACTGACGTATAAATTATCAATACTGACATGGATTGCCATCGAAATACTGCAATTCTACTCGTGGCATCACCGGTGTTACACGGTCAAGGAAATGACTTGAACCTTTGCGTGCTTCTTGGAGTTTAACTGAGCTATAACATTCTTTGACGGTCTTCTCAGCCCTACCGTCTCCAGCAACCTGGCGAGAATCTCCATCCTCAGACAGTTCTCATTTAAGTCGTGCAAGTCGAGTAGCATTTGCAGCGTTCAACAGTCCTAACTCAAGCTCCTGATCTTCCTCTATTTGTGCTAACACAAACTGCGCCCTAAGATTATCAGAGTTAGAACTGACTACCGGACCAGAGCATGACATGTTATCAACCGATGAAAGATTACCGACTTGCTCGTCCAAAGGATCCTTTTGTTCGTGTTCAGTCGTTTTCTTCGACGATTTCTTCGTTTTCCTCATTTGCTCGAACGAAGCCAATTGAGTACTGTAACCGACAATTCGGTCCGGGGAAAATCGAGTTCAACGTCAAAGATTTCAGTCACGATATAAACACCAATGTGTCTATCCAACGGTTGAGTGACGCGTCCAAGCCCACCAAAATATTGACAAGACAATACGTGAGATGAGTACGGTACTATTGAAGCAAAATAATTATACAATAAAAATAGCAAACCTCAATTATTCCGCTTCGTACTGAATCCAAAAACAAGACTATTCAACAGCAACAATGACCACGAATGATTGCAACTTCAAATGGCGTACAAACGGCCAAATAAAAATACAGAAATATAAGCTCAAGAACGAATAAATTCAAGTGGTTCGGTAAAACAAAAATGGTAAAAATAAACAAAAATACCATTAGATTTAAACAGTTAGTTGTTAATAAAATAAATTCAATGTACATCTTACAAGTATCCTCTAGCTTAAACCATGTAACACAACGACTTATACACCGAAACCGTTCGTATAACACATAGCTACTTCGCTACCTGTACTTGAGTGGTTTCACCGAAGCAGCATCATGTTGGGAATTGCCGGCTTACCTGATAATGTAACCACGTCCCAGTTACAGCGATAATTTAAGCAGAAAACTGATTGTTGAAATGAATTATTTAGGCTATATTGTTCCGCAAACACCGTGTATTGGTGTATTAACAGTTAGTGATGGATTTGACATACAGTAGAGATTTAGTAATCGTGTCAATTTGTCCGAACCCATGAAAGCCAGATTTTTGTGTTTTTTGGAATTAGGATATCGATTATTTTTGCGCGGCAGTTCCTCAGCTTGTGTTTCTAAGGCTGTGCTCGATGTAATTTTTCTGACGTTATGGCAGATATTTCTTCTGTGTAGTCACCAAGTAATTATGACAAAGTCTGTCATTGCATTCGATGGGGAAGTTAGTTTAAAAAGCGGTGGTACATCACCTTCATAATTTTGTGAACGGGGTATCCTGTACGTATTCACAATAACAGATTTTGGCGTTGATATCTCTTCTGTGACGTATAGTCGCCGTATTAGTTGTGTTGTTGTTTGACAGCCTCCGTCGTATTGGCAGCCTCTGGAACGTCAGAAATTATTGGCCTGCGCTTGTTGATCTTCTCATCAACATCCAGACGTAGTTTTCTTTCCCACCAGGTTATGTTGGCGTAGATATGAGTTTTGCATTTGGTAATTTCACCTACCCAGTACAAATATGAAAGAACAGTATCTATATCTTACTCTTTAGAGTTAATTTCAGTAAACGTTGTTAACTGAAATCAGAGAAGCTTAGGTTGCGCACCAAGCGTGCAAATGCTGTAGGTCTAGTGGTTTTCGGACCCATCATCGTGCAAAAGTTTGACCATTATTCTAGATCGTGTTTTTGTTTATTTACACAGAGTGAATCAATTGATTCTTGTGTGTTGATGAAGATCACTAAGATTTTATGCGGCCTTTTGTTATGTAACTTTTTGATACGAAGCTGACAGTTTCAGCTGTACCTTGGGCACCGTACTCTTTTTATAAGTCCGAGTTTTTCTGTTACACGTATTGTTGACAGTCGCCTTTATAATGATGATATCTTGAAGAGGATATCATATTATTCTGTATATTATTGGGATTATCAGAAATCTTTTATTACAGACATAAATTTACCTTGTTCAATTGCGAGATTCCCTGTACCATAAAAAACAAGCACATGCATATAAACAATAAAGGCGATATTCATAGATTTATTAATAGATTATATGCAGGTAAAAAGCTAAGCTTTACAAGACCCACAAAAATGTACATCCGGTCGGATGGTAAAAAATATCAAAATATTTTTAGATTATTGTCAAACATAAAAAACATACTTTTCCATGTGGATATCTAGTGATTTTTTTGAAAACTTCAACAGTTCCAGATTGTACCACATGAGTAGGTAAACTTTTCCACAGTTGCACATTGCGAACAGAAAATGAATATTTGCGGCAGTTCAACCTGCTATGCTGTTGGTAAAGTTCTAATTGGTGACCTCGCAGATCTGTGTTATGGGAAAGATGAAACAAATGACCGCAAGGATGATTTGTTTGATTAAGCAATGTCCAAATGAATATTAGTGCTCCTCGTTTCCGTCTGTATTGAGCCGAATGCAAATTCGATAATTAAAGTCGCGTTCCGTATGGATAATTTGATAGTCCCAGGACGAGTTTTGTCGCTCTGCGCTGTGGAGTTTCTAATAGCAGAATATCTTTTTTCAACCAAGGATCCCATGCCGGTATAACATATTCAACATGAGGACGGATGTACGTTGAAATCAATCTGCAGGCAATATTGGGGTCAAACGAACCTAGGACTCTTTTAAGGAGACCCAAGTTGTTTTCATCTCTGCAGGCAGCCAGTCGACATTGCGTTGAGTTTCCTAAGTTTGATTGGATAATCACACCTAAATCTTTTTCGGAGGAGGCGCGTTTAATTACAGTGCGACCAAGATAATATTCTTTGCTCGACTTGCTGTTGAGAGACAATAGGCTGCATTTCGAAGCATTCAGGGGCATTTCGTTGTCTATGTAGCAAGTGTGAATCATATCGAGATCCCGTTGCAGGTTCTGCGTGTCGTCTGTGAAGTCTATCTTGCGCCAAAGCTTTGCGTCATCAGCGAAAATAAGCACGGACGACTGTAATACAGTAGGCAAGTCGTTTATATATATTAAAAACAAAAGCGGTCCGAGGACTGATCTTTGTGAGACACCACGGGCAACTTTATTCGACTCGGATAGTTCGTTTTCGACTCTCACGTACATCTCACGAGATATCAACCATTCTTCAATCCATGCATGGAGTTTACCCTGTACTCCGTAGGTGAGTAGTTTCGACGAAAGTATTTCGTGATTCACGCGATCGAAGGCTTTTGAGAAATCGATATAAATTACGTCCACGGAGTGGCCGGCATCTAGTAGCTCAGACCAAGATTCTTTTGCTAATAGCAAGTTTGTCAGACAGGATCGTTTTTTCCTGAATCCATGCTGTGCCTCGGAGATTAAATTATTAATCTCAAAGTGATTCCGTAAGGCATCAGCTGTTATGGACTCCCTTACTTTGGATAGCACTGGTAATAACGTTATCGGTCGATAGTTTAAAGGATCATTTCTTTTACCACCCTTGTAGATCGGACTAATCAGGGCAGTTTTTCAAGTTTCTGGTACAAAGATCTGCTCGAACATCATCGTGAATACGTCAGATGTCGGTATTGCCAACTCGGAAGATAGATTGTGCAAAATGTTTGCGTGTGTATTGTCTATACCGGGTGAGCCTGTTCTCTTCATCGTCATTAATTTTGTTTGAACAACGTTGGGGGGAACTCCACCCCCTGAAGAATTGGCAGGCTGCAGCTGTCAGAGTTTAAGGGCTGTCTATGGGTCGACACTTGTGAGATAACTGATGCAAATTGTTGTCGGAAAACGTTAGCGCAATCTTTAAATGACGTCACTATTCCAGTACCAGAGACCAGTGGCGGTATTCCCATTTTAACATTCCGGAGGTCGTTGACGTGTCTATACAATGCTTTGGGATTTATAATGAATTTTTCGACAAGACTGATTTGGTAATCTTTTCTGTCTTTTCGAATGAGGCAGACACACTTATTTCGCAATAACGTGTAGTAGCACCAAGTTATCCCAGAAGGATCGTCCAAGTATTTGTACCAGGCATTGTCACGTTTACACATCCATTTCCGAGTACTGCTTCTGAGAGGCTTTTTCGGACGCTGTTTGCTGGATATTATTTTTACCTTCGATGATAAGTCAATGATAATACGAAGTTGGCTGTAAAACGTTTCCCAGATTTCCTTAGCTGATTTGAGTTCAAGGAAATCCCATCGATTTGCAGTAGCAAGAGCTCGAAGCAAGTCATAGTTCACAGTTGCATACGTTCGTTGAGTATTTCCTGCTGGTTCGTATTGATAAATATAATCAAATGTCATGACAACATGATCACTCAATCCGAGTGGAGCTGTATAGGAAACAGATTCTATCATGAGTTCTTCGTTTGTAAGTATGAGGTCCAGGCTAGATGGGGTTTGTTCAGATCGAAATCGCGTTGGTTGTTGCACATGGTTGTAAAGAGGGGTGCAAGTCATTATTTCTTGAAGAAAGCTTTTGAATGAATCGTCACCAGTAATGTGTGTTGCAAGGGTCGGTACATTAAAATCACCGAGCAGGAGCGAATGTGAATATGTGAGCTTCAATGCAAAACGTATTGCATTAGCAAGAACAGTGTCAGCGGCAGATGATGAAGAAGGGGGTCGATAAATCAATGCTAAGAGGCACTTACGTTTATCATGTAAGTCAAAAGAGCAAAACAATGTATCTGGGACATCTAACTCGGGGGAGAGAAGTATAGTGCAGTTGATGCTTTCGTGTAAGTAGAGGAGGACACCGCCACCTTTTGTTGCTCGATCTTTTCTGTAAATCATCATATGAGGGATTTTAAGTTCAGAGTCGTGTATAGAATTACACAACCAGGTTTCTGTCACTGCAATCAAATCCCAAGACGCCACGGTCGCACGTGAATACAGTTCAGTAAACTTGCACAGAAGGCTCTGAGCATTGGTGTAACAGCATGATAGAGATTTGATTTTTGTTGACGATGAAGAGCTCATAGTAGTGGATTCGCCGACCCAGAATTGGTCGGCTGCTCCACGTTTTTTGTCTCAGGTGCATTTGATTGACTTGGTAGCGAAGTCATTTCAGGAACAATGGTGTTCGTGCGTTTTATGTCGTATACAGCCCGAATACGAATTTCAGGAGGTGCAAATTTTCGACATTGATACCACGCCTCGAGTATTCTATCCTTCATCTCATCTGTGCGGAATGATATTTTGAGAGGAGGAGGCTGATGCGTTTCTTTTTTCGGTATAAGGCGCATAACATGAGTAGTTATTATACCCTTTAAACCTAGAATCTCTTGTAAAAATCTCCATTCACTGCAATCGTGTTGCAGACGTTTGCTGGATTCTACTTCGTTCGAAATGGGTACACCATGAACTATAACAGCTCTGCGATTTGTAGCCTCTTTCGCTAGTTCCGGATTATTACGACGAATTTGCCGTTCTTCCCAAGGAACGTCTGGAAATATTCGCACAGTCGATTTGTTTACAACTAAGAGGGATGAGGCGAGCAACATATTTTCTACATCTTGGACGGACATGAGCACTACACGCAGTAACCTGGTTGTGTTCGCACGAAGTGAGTTCGGGGGTCTAAACAATCGCGTCAGCGACGCAGGTGAGGCAGTGATGTCTAAGATATATTAAGTAATCGAGTGTTGTTTGAAAGAATTCAGAGGTACAAAATTAACTACTAGTAAATTTTCATCACTGAACAGCTTGAGAATAGAGCACAACTATTTCAGTAATTTACTCCTCAGATATCTGCTCCGATGAACTTGGGAGTAATTACGAAACCGATTTCAACTGGTCAGTAATATTCACAGAAAAATATAAATATTTAAATAGTTCAATTCAGTTTAGTTCAGTTTGCACAGGAAAGTATGTGGCTAACGAGCTAATCGAGCGTCCAGAATTTCTTTCGGTGGAAAGCTGCAGAGAAGCGACCACCACTGCCAAAGCGTTTTTTCTTATTGTGATTTGGATATCTTCGACGATCGCGCCGCCAAGGGATAAGCCAATCGAGCGTCCAGAATTTCCGTCTGTGGGAAGCTTCAAAGGAGCGCCCACCACTGCCAAAGTCGGTTCATTTTTCTCTGATATCCTCTTCGTATGCGAAGGTACGTCCAGTGTTTTCCAAGCCGTCCTTTGGTCCCAGAATTTGTAGCTGCGACTGAGAAAATCGGGAAGGGTTTCTGTTCACCAAGCCGGTGAGAGTTCAGCTATGGAAAATGGGTGCGTGCATTTAAAACATGACATTTAAAACGAGGCATTATATAACAGGATTTTTTTAAATCGTGGTCAAGACCATATAAAAAGTTAATGCGGATTTATTTTATCGTTTTGCATGTTTTCAATATCTTGGGTTGAGAAAAATAAAAAAATTAACCAAAACACACACTCTGAATTCTATTTCAGTATTCTAAAACAAATGATGTACTATTGCTGTTTTTAAAGTGATATATTTGTTTGACTGTGTCAATCGTGAAATCACATGGTCGATCCAGTTGGCGCAACGCCATTTTCGTGATGAGCAAGCGTATTCTCGAAATCTCTGACGGTTCGGATTCGTATTCTCGTTCCCGAAGACGTTCCCGTTCCCGTTCTCCTAAATCCTACTCCAATCAGCTTGCGCTATGTTCAGAACCTGCCCCTCGGAAACGAAAAAGCCGATGGTCTGCCGCTACAGAAACTGATCGCACGTTTATTCCTGGCATGCCAACCCAGCTTCCTCCGAACTTAACTCCACAACAAGAAAAAGCTTATATCCGTAAGCGATTCTCGTTGATTTGTCATGATACTCTGCAGTTCAACTTCAAATTGAAGATATATCCCGTAGGCTCAAATGTGGTGATTTGGGAATTCCGAAGAATCCGGAAGACAGGTTAGCATCCCCTATCATTTATTTTGTGGTTTTATAGACTCACTTTACCACACTTTTTGGTTGCTGTTCATTATTATATCTAAAAATTAGCTTGGATTAGCATTCGGTATAGATCGCATTATTACATCTAATGTCACTTTAATAGGTTGACATCTTTTGCGTGGATCAGACATTGTACGATGCTGGTAAGGGTTTTTGGCTTAAGACTGGGAATCCTTGATTACGATTTTTGGGTATTAACCATGTTCATTTTCATTACAGATCTCCCTCACCAGAGCCTATTTACAGTAGCGAAGGGAAGCGATTGAATACTCGAGAGTACCGTACGAGGAAGAAAATGGAAGATGATCGTCATAGTCTTGTACAGCAGTTAATGGAATTAAATCCTGAGTACAAGCCACCATCTGATTATAAGTAAGCTTTTTTTAGACTCCAACCGTCTTGCTCAGGCCTCCACAAAACCGGATAACCGATAAGGTATTCATTCCCCAGGATAGTCATCCGGAGATCAATTTCGTTGGTCTCCTGATTGGTCCGCGTGGAAATACACTGAAAGCTCTTGAAAAGGAGGTTAGTCTTTTAACAGTCATTTCAAGTTATAAAATTCCTGAACTTTATTTTTTGATTGTAAACGAGCACCGACATTGAGTAATCTAGAATTTTGTTCATTCACTTTGCTTTATTTAAACATTAAGTACGCCGTGTTACCTATTTACGTTTTCTCAGCACATTTGCTCAAAGCTGTACTCAAGAATCCCGTTATTCACTTTCCCACGATCAACATCAAATTAGTTCGCCATGATGCATTCCATCGCATTAATACCGTAGCAAAATAAATATGCATGCTCTTTTTATAACTACAACAGCGCTAGCCGAAATCAAGCTGTTTGATAAATTCTAAATGCTATATTTAAATTTTTCGTGTTTTTATACGAAAACCGCTTTTGGCATACTGTGACAAGCAGTAAGATTTCGCTCATTTTATTCTAAGGAGTATGCACTTTGTTTTCTATCATGTTTGCTTTGCTTTAGACAGCTTTGGGAAATCTTAATGTGAAGTGTTCTGTTCACATGTTATAAAACTACAACCTGTTTCTAGCAGTTCGTCGTCATCAACACGAGACTGTAAGATCTGATTCAATTAGAATTGACACAGCGGAAATATGGTAAATTTGAATCAACTGTTGAATAGTGAGTGTTCTTACAAATATTTATGCGTTTATGGGTGATCACTCCCTCACTCTTTTGAATATCGTGATTCGTTGTCAAAACAATCTCTATATACAATATATTACGTTACCCGATATTAAATTGATTCCTAATTTCCCAAAATATGCCACACGAAGAAAGGATTAACATGTTCCATGCTAAATAGCGACAACCTTCAACATATTGCTTAAGTGCAGTTATAAGTCGTTTCCTGGATCAAAAGCGATGAAGTTCCGTGAGTTTGGGCCACGTATTTCATTCTGAACTTGTAATCCTGTTGAAAAACCCCAGCTAATTATTGTCTAGTAGTAATTAAGGTAGGTGATGCTAGCATTCCTTTTCTGTCAAAATTAAGACCAGATCACAAGCTTGTTTCATGTTTGTTTTCGATTAAGCAAATGTATGTGCTCCATTGCAGTGAAGCACAACAAATGTTACGTCATTTCAATTTATTGTTATAATCCCGTGTTTATACTTCAGAATCGTAATTGGTTTTTCTAAATTTGAGGGATGAATGATTTTGATTACAATGTTGCTTGCTTATTACTGTTGCACTTTTTTCTCCATTTGTAAACGGTACGTCATATGTCTAGCTTCATTGCTTATTTTGTGTTCTAGAGAGACACAGAAGTGTCTCTTGAATGCATTTTGAATTTTTAACTTTCGACTATAATTTTTCAATGGTTATCTTAATGTTTTCTTTGATCAGACTGGTGCAAAAGTCATCATCCGTGGCAAAGGTTCAGTGAAAGACGGTAAGCTGGGAAGACGCGATGGACTTCCAATGCCCGGGGAGGATGAACCTTTACACGCCTACGTTGCGGCCCCCACAGCAGAAGCTGTTGACAAAGCTGTGAAGAAAATACAAGAGATTATACGTCAAGGAATTGAGGTTCCCGAAAGTCAAAATGACCTGCGCCGAGCGCAGTTACGTGAATTAGCATTATTGAATGGTACACTGCGTGAGCACGAAGGTCTCATGAAACTTAGAGCTATGGCTGAAGCGCAATCCATTGCAACGAACAAAATCCAGTGTGGCATTTGTCAAGGTACGTCATTTGCGCGTGTCGTTAACATTTGGTGTTTAATACCCGAAAACGGGCATCCCTCAGCATCCACAATTCAACTTTAACTTGACATGTTTACAGTATTGTGCTACAGGGGTTGGTAATCTCGTCGCCACCTACAGTGATGTTTTTTATTGCAATGACATTGTTGTTAGTCACTCTGGATGCTTATCCATTACTCGTTGACCGCTGAGTACTTTTATAAACGATCGTCGAGATAGGTCCAAACCAAGGATGTCTAAATAAGATATTGGCTCCAAAGATTTATGGCATCTTAAACGGTAAACACCTTCGCGATTGATCGTATACTTTGGTCGCATTTTAGGAGAAAGTATATTGGTAAGTAAAAGTTACCTTCTAGTTGCATAAGCCGCTGGGCTTTAGCAGTTTACGCATGAAAGGTTGAGGGCCCAACGCGTTCTCAGCACAGCACATCCATTTAATTTACATTGGGTGTATTTTAATAATGAAATATCTATATTTCTAGACCTTCCTATCGCTAACCTGGGAATTTTGTCTATCCTTACGGATTTCACTGCATTTTTATGTTTCATTTAGTCATGTAATTTAACACCGTAGGCTTTGTAGACTCTTTACAAATGTTGTTTTCTCTGTCTATCGGTCTCACATGGTGGTACCGTCTATGAATGTTCATTTAGAGTCAGGATAAGCCAGAAAATAATTTTCATCCAAGATCGTCGTTTCTTGTAAAGTACATGGCCGTTAAAAATTTGCTGAAAAAAATCAGAAAATAGGTTAATTCTCCAAGGAAACCCACGATAATTTCGCTTGGTCTCAATTTAATTATCTTTGTTATACCTCTGTCTCAGTCGGCAACCTGGATGATGAGCTAAGACATCTTGTTATTCGATTTTTGATGCATCCGTGCTTTTAGCGGATACGATCAGGCATACAATTCAACCTTAAGAGTAGTACAGTTTTCAAGCGCATGCGGAACCGGATCCTACTGTCCTTACCTGATAAGTGCAAACAGCACGAAACCGGTCGTGGGGTGTCTGATGGAGATGCATGCAAATGAGCTTTTATAGTACAATTTTCATTCTCCATGTCATATGCGCTCAAGCGTTTTTTTACTATGGGCTTACTCGGTCCACTCCGCATATCGTCATCGTCAGCACAGGTCGTGAGTCAGACAAAGTCCATGGCAGCGTGTTTTTGTAGCTTCACTGCATCGTAGATTATGTTTCTCTGCCTAAATTGACTTCTAGCGTTTCGATGCATCCTCAACGCAATTATCATTACTTGCACATCGTTTTGTAGTTTTCTTGTCCGAATTAAACGGAAAGAATATCAATTTGCAAATCAAACCGTCGCCATACTCGATGTCTTAATCTGGACTTTAATTATTTAAAGTACTTCGTCTCCCATTTTATGCTCTTCACCTTCACGCGCTCACACTTCACTTTATCTTGTTTCACCTCATTTTTATATTGCTTAGCTACGATTGTTCACATTCCTTTCGAAAGACGCATCGAAATTATTTCAATCTCCCATGAAACAAAACTTTTCGATCGATATATTACTATAATTTTCACCACGCCGAAATTGCAAAATCTCAATGGTTTCTACAACTCGATTGAAATATTGCCATCTGGAACATCACTACATCAACTATCTCTCACCCCCTTTGTCTTCCAATATCTCTGTCAAAAAGATGTCATGGAACAATTGAGAAAATATCTATCTCGTTGATATTTTCTAATAGTACCGTTTTTCTTTTATATTAACGTGAGGCTGAAATTTCTAAAATTTTCGAATAATGCTTTATGTATTTTTCCCACTTCAGTCCGATTTTAACCTGAATTATCATATCTCTCTGGACTCGAACACCACTATCCGTTAAAAACTAGTAGCGCTCCTGTCTGATGATAACTCGATCAACACACACATCTTGTTTAATACGCATCATGGACTTGTTGCTTTTCGTTACGTGTTCAAATGTTCACAAACAGTTGTTTTCAATTCTATCGACAAACAGGTATCGGCCACTTGTCGACCGATTGCAAGGCCAATTTGGACGACATACGGTTCATCGAGCAGTTCAACTCTAACCCCACAGAGCGGGCCAAAATGGATAGCGAATATTCCGCTCTGATGGCTGAGCTTGGTGTCGGTCCCGGAGCGATGTTTGGAATGGGTGAGAGTGGTTATTGAAATTTGCCTACCTAACAATCATTTCTGCGAAGTGGTTACTTAAAACTGTTCACCCCTGGTAAATCTAATTCATGCAATCTCTGTTAGATTTTGCATTTAAAGCGGTGACGCAGGTTGTCCAGGTGTTGTCCAGATGTGAGAAATGGCAGTGAGACTCCAGCGTATTTTCGCATGCAGCTCACTACCGCTGTCAAATCAATTTTAGCCCTGAGGTCTACATATTTATACGTCGGTGATTGCTGCGCAATCATGGTTGTATGGCAGTTGAGCATTCGGTACGTGCTACCGGTGTAATGCTATCTTTGATAATGATGATGCATCGCAATGTGTCTATCTACTCTAGCGGTTGCACGACTTCCGCGGATGTGCAATCGTACAGTACTTATGTGCTGTGCGGCTAAAACCGTGCTAAATTGATTGGCCTGAGGTAGTGAGCTGCATGCTGAAACAGGCTGGAGTCTCACTACCATTTTTATTTCCCCCCTCATATCTGTCTAGGCCTGGGCAACCTGACAGTATCTCAGCCCACGTGCAGTCTCTGACTGTGCGGCACTTTGCCTGGATCAGGCTTGTGCTTTCATACTATCATACCATACGACTTCCGCAATGGCATAGAAGAGCTCACTTTCTCTCGAGACAATTTGAGGTCCGTTGTAGATGAAGATTCATTGAGTTGGTAGCTGAACAAGAGCTGTTGGCAACAATACAGTTTATAATTATTACCAAATTTATGCGTGATTAGTTCGATGGTTTAGGCACATCATCTTAATTTGTTTGTTTGTCGTTTTTATTGGAATCTTCAAGCATGCATATAGTCTTTAATGATTATCTTCCTTTTCTTATTGGTTTATCAAATTTGCTAGGTCTTGGACGATTCCACAAAATTTCATTGTCATAACTTGTGCCTTTGAGGGCTCATTCTAGCGAAATACAGCATGCAGGCCTAGGTGTTTCATGGTCAAGCATGCATTCGATTGAAGCTGTCAAGACACGTTTTGACCGCTAACCACCGCCCTTTAATTGCCACGTTGCTTTGGCTCTGTGGTACGGCACTGAAGAAAGTTCATCATGCAACTTGAAAAAGCGCTGTTTTCGATTGGGCGGTAATTCGCAGGATCTGACTGACTACCGTCCATTTAGATAGGCATGCATAAAAGCACAAGTCTGATCCAGGCAAAGTGCCGCAGGCCTATTTATTTTTTGACCGTCGGTTAACTATTCTCTCACCTCTAGGTCGTGGGTTAAAACCTCAAGGTGTGCGCCCGCCGAAACAACCTCCTCCCCCCGGTGTCGCTACTGAAGACGATGATGACGCCGCCGAGTCGTCGACCGCAGCTAGTTATAATGGTACCACCACCACTACTTCGACCGTTCACTCCGGTATGCAACCAGGCGTGCCGCCCAATGCGGCGTATCCTTACCCATTACCTCCTCCACCGGTTCCTGGTATGCTTCCGGGTACACCAGCCTGGCCGATGATGATGCCTCCCATGCCTGGCTATCCTGTGAGCTACGCCGCGGTCACTTCCACCGGGACAGGGGTTTACACAATGCCGCAGCCAAGTACCGCTGGTACAGATAGCGGAACCGCGACTCAATGGTCGTCGATGGTGTCCGTTCAAGGAACATGGAATGATCCGAATGCCGTTCCTCCGACAATGGCGTATGGAGGTGAGAAAAGTTTTTATCAATATTTCAATCTTATTCAAAGCTGTTTCATTGTACCACAGCTGGACCCGAATTAAAATTACCCAAAACACGGAAAAACTCCAGTAGTTGTAGTAGTATCTGTATCTATCCCTTTTCAACATGAAAAAGACCAATCAAAAATCAGGGGCTCAACTGATTCGTGGGCGACAAACATTTTTACAGTAACAATGAGTTTTCAGGAGAAATAATGATTGTTCCTTAATGAAAGGTTTCACACAAATATCGATGTAAAGGATGAGTGACTACTGAACAAATTTGCATTTCTACTACGGATCGACAGACTATTTTATATCATAGTTCACAATGTTGAAAACAAACTATCTATTAATAATGGTCATTTGCATGCATTTCGATCACACCCACCCACGATCGGTTTCCTGTTGTTTGCAGTCAGCAGGCAGAGACACACGTATCCCACGACCGAATTTATATTGTTTCCACTCATCAGGTAGTGGTAAAAGGATCAGAATCCCCACGGGCTATCTATTAATTATAGAATTTTGCCATCCTCATTCATTGCTTTTAGTTACAATGTGCAATCTCCTACCTCGAATGTCACAAATCTTTGGTTCGAAAAACGTCAATTGTGCTACAATGCAAGATCAATTTATTTGTCAGTTTAAAATTTAAACGAAATGATTTTCTGTTTTCAATGCTGTCCGAAGTTTTCGTGTGCCTTGGTTCTATTTCTATTTTGTTTTACTCACGTCAGTCCAGGCCTAAGCAACCTGACAATAGCTTAGCCCACGTTCAGTTTTTGACTGTGGCACTTAGCCTGCATCGGCCTAGTGAGGGTCAAAATTATACATTGATGCTTTAATGCACACCTAACGGTACTTAGCCTTAAGATAGAATCTGAAGAAAAGCCTTTTGATTTAGACGATGTTTTTTATCCAATTCTGATTAGGATACCCTTGCTTATCTGTAGTGTGTAGTGCTGCGTCTTATTCGCAGAATCTGGTAGAAACGACTGAGTAGCCGGTCTGTTGGTCTGTGCTTATTTTTTCAGTGCTTTCGTGATTTTAACCCCTACTTAGGAACCTATCATGTCATGGTACGGTACTTGCTCTCGATTGTGGGTTGCACGGGTGTTCAATCGTGCAGTACTTCTATACTGTGCAACTAAGCTCGTTCTAAATCGATTTGCCACCGGTAATAAGCTGTATGCGGAAACACGCTTGGGTCTCACTGCCATTTCTGTTTTCCCCTCTCATATCGTTCAAAACCTGATCAGCGTGCCAGCATCTTGGCCCACGTGCAGTCTTTGACTGGATTAGGTTTGTACTGTCATTGATACGTTCGAGGTTTGGGCAACCAGACAGTATGTTACCCCTTGACTGCGATAAACGCTGAGTGGTGCTCGGAACGCCGCTTTGTCCCCAAATTCCCAAGACTCTTCATTGAACTTGACTCATCCTCCAGGAGGAGATAGTCCTCAAATACCCTCTGACAACCAAGTCCAGCTTCGGGCCTGCACGAGTGGCTCCCCGAGCCCGGCGGAACTGCTTCTACCAACAGGCGAAGGGGAGTGACTGGCGCCTGAAAATCAGTTTGCTTCGGGCAGATGGAGCTCGTTAGCCTTTGAGGGCATTTCATATAAGGGAAGGAAAACCCTGATTTTAAACCTCCGCTGCCTTGCGGGGTACTTGATCGCGGGAAAGGCTTCGGGAGAAAACCCTGAGGAAAAACCTGGAACAGAGTCTGTTAGACCACCTCTTTCTGGCAACTCCCTGCTGCCTTGCAGGTCACACTTGGTTGTGCAAAGGCTAGAGAAGCTGACTCGAACAAATGCCGAGTGGTGCTGGGGACGCCACTTTGTACCCAAATCGCCAAGAAAATTCATTGAAGCCGACTCATCCTCCAGGAGGAGATAGTCGCACAAAAGTAAAAGTAAAGTTAGTACGCAGTAGCAACAGGTTCACGTTGTAGGCCATCAATCAACTTGTGGATATTGACGCAATGCTAAAAGAGAAATGCAGTAACTCTCTGTACTCGTGTTATTTGACTCCCTATTCATTCCCCTTTTCAGGCGCAGCGATGGTTCCACCTCCCTACGCCGGTGCTTATTGGGGAGGCATGTACGCTCCGGTCCCGGTTCCCAATCCACCACCCCCTCCTCCACCGGGGGTGTGATAAGGATCACCTCGCGTTCGAACAGTTTGCCCGTTCTCAACCGCGTGTGTCTGTCATGCTTGGAGTAGTAGTATCGTTTGGAATTATTGTACAAAGTACCACCATCGTGCTGTTGTCGTTTCATTCTGATAATTGTGCATCTTTGTTTTGTCATATGATGTTTGCGATGAAAATCTACACTTTATTGATTTTGCGTGGTTGGATTTATTGATTTTAGGAGGTCACGGGGGGTGTTCCATCTTGAGGAAGTTCTCATTTGAACGGAAAGCGGTTGGTGTATGGTTGTGAGTTTATGTACATGTGGGGGGGTTGTGCTGGTTTGTGGTCTACACCGAGCTGTGATGACACAGGAAAATGTGTTGAAGCGCCTAAAATAATCTTAGGAAAAGTTACTGCCCGGCACTCCAACCAATCGTCAGGAGTGGCATTGTACTGGTTGGAGGTATGGTATGGTATGAAAGCAACAAGCCTGATCCAGGCAAATTGCCGCACAGTCAGACTGCACGTGGGCTAAGCTACTGTCAAGTTGCCCAGGCCTAGACAGATATGTGGATGAAAAATAACTGGAAATGGTAGTGAGACTCCAGCCTGTTTCGGCCTGCAGCTCACTACCGGTGGCCAATCAATTGGAGGTACCAAATGCATAACTGCCATACAATTATGGCAAAAAGTTTTATACCGGAGAGGTGCGGAATCTATAGAACAGTAATAACAAATGAAACAATCAAAATTCGTGAAAAAACAATGAGTGTTTAATGCGTTGTTTTTCCCTAAGATTCTATGAAGGGGTAATCACCTCCACCCGTCCGTTTGCGTACAAGCAATTCAGTGTGAGCTTCGTAACCGGCGGGATCAGTGTCGGTAGTCTTCCTATACAGATGATGCGGTCTATTAAAAGGTCGTCCTGCTTCAAATCAGCATATCATTTTGCTGACATCCAGCGCTCTTACTTAACAATTGGTTTTTGGTTGTTTGTCTTCAGTAAGAGGGCGACGGTAGTCTTGGGGTCAGTCCACGGTGAAACTGTTTTCAGCAAAGTGAAAGTCGCTTTTCCGTGGGGTTCATACGGAGAACCACAATTTTCAAATCCCGAATCGTAGGGTCGTTTCCGATTAAGTGTTAATAACGTATTCCGCGCTCCCCAACAAAATGCAAAGCTATCAGATTTTGGCCATTAGATCAATATCTCCCGAGCGGTCAGCAGCTTGAAGAAATTTGTCCTTCGATTCGAGTACATTGAACACAAATTAATCAAGACAGTGGCCGTTACATTTTCAGGATTATGCGCCATACGTTCTAACATAAGACGTAGTCATCTTGTAAACGTGGTATATTTCAAAATCGGTATAATCTTGGCAACAAAAGTAAGCAATTATCATTTGGAATGTGCGAATAATACTGATGGCGATTAGAGAATTGTAGCTGCGTAATACTGCTTCGCGGTTTCAATCGTCAGCTGAAATGAAGGACGGAAGTTTTCGTGATGCATCCGTTAAGGAAGAAAGCTACGTTTCTGGAGTGTTTTAACAGATGTATTAATTGTAACGGTTGGTGCTGAGGATGTATCACCGCCTCTCATCATGACTGGAAAGCTGTCAGCTTAAACCGGTTACTCATTTCACATATCTGGGTTCAACTCTTTTTGATGATTTCTCGCTAGACACGGAGATTAATAAATGCATTGGCAGAGCAACTGTCACGTTGTTCCGTTTGAAGGCACTGTCTAAATCGTCATGTCCAAGCAGCCGGAGAGCAGATGCTGCTCTCAGCTTACGCCGCCAGCGTGAAACATACTGGTTGACCCAGTACTGCCTATCGCTCTTAGCGGGAAGGATTGTTCTTCCTCGAATAGGACCGTTTAGCCATTTGAACACTGAAGGATGAAATCATCATACGTTTTTATCTACATTTGTGGTCAATATCGACCGGAGGCCAACAAAAACTAAAACGCTGCTAAAAGTGATGTGTTGCTCACATCCCCCGAAATTACATAAAAAGCTGATACTTTTCACACTCGATAACTTGCGGCCGATGGGTTATTGATTGTGTTATTCGAGATTGCGTGATTGCTCCAATCGCGTGTTTGTTTTCAACCCAACTTGAAAATCAGTTTCCTTCCCTGGGGTCTGAAACCAAGTACCAAGTAGGTAGGCTGTAAGAAACTATCCCAATTATTGAGGTTTGCCGAGTGCATTATTCAAGTTCAGTTGAAGATTTTAGATGGTGTTAGTCTTAGTTGGGTTTTAAATGTCGTACATGTACAGGGTTCGTACAACGAACCACAATGTTCCTGTTCAAGCGCTTGGAACGCTGGTGTATGACCAAAGTACGGTATTCACTGACCCTATTCTTAATGTCTCCAACTGATGAAAACCGTCTGGTAAATGCGGAGGATGTGAGCAACACATTGCTTTGGTCATCCATCCATCAGCGCCTCGAGTGCTTGACTAGGAATCACGATATGATACTGTATTTGATGGTTGTAGTACGTTATACGAATCGTTAAATCAGAGTTTTCTTTGCTCATATCTTCCGTATTTACACTGCCTAACCGGTTGTCTGTCTAGGTCTGGGCAACCCGACTTTAACTTGGCCCACATACCGTCTTTGTGCGGCACTTTGCTTGGATTAAGATTGTGATTTCATGCATACCCTAACTGGTTTCTGGCTGTTTATTATCAGATGGAGGCAGTAAGTTTAATTCCGGTGAGCCTTGAAATATTGCAAAACAGTAAACAAAGTTGTGGTTGGAAGCCACTGATCAACTTCATCACTTACATTCCACAACCGGTTTCTGGCTATTTGCCTTCCCCAAGTGTAGACGGTTAGTTTAGCTTCAGGGAGCTTTAAAATAAAGTTGGTACAATGACGCAGTTGTGTTTGTATTTGGTTCAGACCCTCGGAAAATTCACCGTGAAACTCACCAAATCGCTGATAGTTGATCAAGTTCTGTTCAATTTTCTCAATGATTGCGGCAACAAGCTGGCGCGCTGAAAGAGGATTGGGTGGTAAGCGACGAATTAGATTGATGTCATCATGAATTTGATTGGCGAAGCCAAACGTTGGGTGACTGGTACACCAAGAGCCAAGCCAATGGGTTAGATCTTGTTGGGTGAGTCACGTTGTACCTCGGCAATGAACCCCGATTTACTTCTCTACATCCAAATCGTCCGGCTCGTTCATGAAAACTAACTTCTATCGTTCCCACTATGCACTTTCCCACGATTCTGTGCCCTTTGTTTCATATAAATACGAACCATGTCCAATGTCAAATGCACTCACTTGGCGCTTGGACCTGGGATTCCCGATCAACGTTCCATTCCGGCCTTGTTCTGTTTTCCTGACTGTTGGGTTAAGAACAACGCATCGATTGATAGATTGCAACGACTATCTCAACTACCACACTCGCCTCCATCATAACAGATCAATACTAATGAAAGGCTGAGCGGAGTGGCAAATCAGAGTACCGCAATTAGAAAATGAATAAATAGTAGAATTGTCTGACAGAACGCCTGATTTTCCCATAGCTTGAAAGCAGCTAGTGTTGAGGACGTCACATATGCGTCTTTGTTGGGCGAGGCGTCCTCACCCATGACACGTGCGACCTTGGTAATGTCCTTATCCGAACATTACGGATACATGCTGTGACATGTTGTAACCTTACGCTTCAATGTCCTTACCGCTTACTTCGCACACCCCTTTCTGTTGTCTATATAAACACTGGCCCTGTCAAGCTCTAGGACCTGCGAACCTGTGTCCTGAGTCTCGGCGTGGTCATTTCATATCCATCCTGTGTTGTTCTGTTCTCTGTCTCGGTGGGCTTGGTCTCTCGTATCATCTAGTTGATCACCTGGCACAACTGTCTCTCAAACCCACTGCATAGCAGTCTTCTCTACATTCCGCTGAGATATATGCCAGGGCAGTCGAATATGGAGTACTGGCTATTGCTCATTGGAATCAAATGAACAACGAGGCTAATAGATTTTGCCAACGATGACGTCGCAGGAGTTGCTAGGACGAATTTGAGTACAACTTCGAACCGTCTAACCGGACTCCGACTTCGGATTTTTTCTATGGGTTGACTTCCGACGCCCTTTTCATGATTGGAGATCGTCACAAGATAGTGGAGCTTTGAGATAAGGTGAACCACCTTCATGGACTTACGAGCTCCACCCGCCCGAAGCAATCAGACCGTATGTATGAATCAATTAGACCTCGCCGACTGCCTCAGTAACTTTCGACTTTTACCAATGGCTCAACTTGACTCCTAACGTCAAGTGATTTCGAGAGATTTTACCTTCAAAAATGAGGTGTCTGTTTTGTAAAGAAATGCTCACAGACATTCTAAGAACCTCACTGAGCGTTTAGAATTCTTACCATCCTCTTGGATTTGTTCCAGCATAGCCTCCTCGTCTTCGCGGATATTTTCAATCTCCTTTTCGTCTTCTTCCAGTGAATCAATATTCTTTATTTCTGGAAAACACACCACGAAGCGTTGACGATGAGTCATTGAGAATTTTATATGGGATGCGTTTTTTAGACATTTGGGGGAGATTGTGAATTGCTAATAATTTCTTCAAACATGGATATGAATGGACAATGCTGAGTGGGAAATATGAAGATTAGCATCTTAACGCTAGTCACAATGTCTATACAAAAAATCCAAACTATTTTGATATAGTTGCTTGTTATATTTGTTTGGACGCTGAGTTTGCATTATATTCTTGAAGCAAAATAATTGGAATTTATTGGGTAAATCTTGTTCTGTAATATTGACCAGCTTTTCTTGAAGTTGCAACATCTTTGGAATATGTTTGGGACCGGTCGTGTATTCATAATGCAAAGAAATTTGAGTGCTGTTTAGCCGGTAAAGTCAAATCAGTGGTGGTGGGTTGACTACTACTTAATCATGTTCCCTGCCCTGACTATCACTCATGGTCTGACGAAGCTTCTGTGTCAGAAGTGAAACGTTACCCCAAAACTGCTCTAACCGATTGCACTCAAACTTTCTTTGGATTGTGCCTTCTTTGTTTGCTTCAAAACGAGCGCCATAAAAAGTGGCTGGCGTTGTGGTAGATTGAGCACTTACCAGTTCATTTTGTGAACCAATAGCCATCGGCAGTACGTACAGTGCTATTTAATCTGATATATTTATATTTGTATGATTACCGGAAAGGTCTCACAATTGTACAACTGTTTATTCAAGTTAAAAATGCATGACAACCAAAAATTTCGTGATGTTAGCACTCATCAGGTAGGGACATTGGGATCAAGATCCGCATGCGCTTGAAACAGTTGGGAAATGGTAAACTAGGTATGATCTTGTAAGCTACTATCGGATGATGTTGACGCGATTAACCATTTTGTTGTGTTTAGGGTAAAACTAATTCAACTTTCGACTTAATAGTAATAAATCGTGAACCCAGTAGTCTGCTGCGATAACGAAAATAAGGTATAATACGGTCAGTTTTGAGTAGAACAGATCATTACACAAATAATCCTACAAATTTCCGCTAGCGTAGGTGTGCTGTTTTAAATAGATTGAAAGGTAGGTTTGGATGGTCGTTTGAATAAAGTGCAATGTGCCACTGAGATATACGTCGTGAGCTAAACGAGAGTGGTTCAGATCACAACGTGTTGGCGAAACTAGATGACGCCAAAGTACTTTTGTTCGCTGCTGACATAGTGTTCAGAAGGCAAAAAAACAGTATTGAGGATCACAAAGTTTTAAGTTTGAAGACGCTGCTGGGTGTGGATGGCGGTAATGGATGAAAATACGGATTTTTTGTTCGAGCATCGAGGATTCCTTTTTCTATTGAACGACTCAAATTCACTACATTCTAGATAAATTCAAATCGGACGCGATCTGGGATTTAGTCACCCGTACGAAGTTGGACATCAAACTCTGCATGACGCAGTTTTCGAAAAGGACCTGGTTATCTGGATCTGCGGAAATATAAATAAGTATTTGCAATATGAAGCCTCTAGTATTCTCGGCTTGCTATATGGGATATTTGGACGTTCTTCACCGGAATATACTGCCCATGTCGGGGTATCTTAGCTCTAAAATGGTACATTGCTTCTTGGTGGTTTATAATACCGCTCTCTCAGCTCAAACGGTCTCCGAAATCTGCCGTACATCGAATGACTTGGGCGATTTGGCCTCGGGGCTCTCTTTCAAAGCAAGATACGAATCGACAACATATTTACTTCCAACCTGCTTAGACCTGCTTGCCATCCTTCGTTATTTCAGCGAAACCCCCAAGGAAGACGCGAGTTCACTAGTGCACGTATTTCTAATCAGAACGTATCTGTTTTCTTTAGAATTAACCGCCCAAGACGTTCTGATCTCAACAAGCTTAACAGTATCAATGTTTATATTTGTGACTGCTCCTCCATGCCAAGCCCGTCGAAATATTCCCAAAGTTGATCACGATGGTCCATAATGGAAGCACTGGACTCGAGTTTCGTTCTTAATTGAGCTCATCAGCAGTGCATATCCTCCGCTTCGGGTGGGATAAAGTTAAAACTTGACGCTTATTCGTAAAAACATCATGATGCAGCCTAGCATACTGAATTATGACGATCATCATATCATTACTTATTTATTATTTATTCATTAATACATACCAGTGGCAGTCAAATGAACTTCATGGATTTGCCCAGTCCTTTCCCCGAGCAACCACCTATGTTGGGTGAAAATCGAAAAATAAAATAAAATATTTAGACTACTCGTGATTAAAAAAAATTTGACAAAATATTCTCTGTCACCACTTCTGAATGTTTATTAACAAAATTCGGAATATCCTTTTTGAACTGGATTATCATCCATATCCCATGGAACCGTTTTTAAGACAATGGAAAACAAAAAAGCTAATTTACATGCATTTCCATCATGCACACCCCACGACCAGTTTCGTGCTGTATGCACTCATCAAGCTGGGAGAGTGCGATCAGGATCCGCATGCGCTTGAAACAGTGGAGGAACGGTAAACAAGTTGCGCTTGTATGCCACTGTTGGATAAGGATGGTACGATTAACCTGTTCAGTCACATGTGACCTGATGTGTGGTTTGATTTTTTTGAGCTCCGATACTTTTGGATAGTACTTTCATACATTTTATCCGATCAGTGTGATTTTTTCTGTAACGGATCTAATCATACAAGAATTACCTATCTCCCGAACAAAGATAACAATCAATCAATGCGTGTTCTTGCGATGTAAGGAGACAGGGTATGACCGCGCTCCTATTTTTTATCTCACTCATGAAACAAACGTCTTGTTGGTGTCCCCTTGCAGTCGCAATTCTATACGACGTATAATCACACAGACCCAGTACTAAAGATCTTTCGGCGTACGGACTATTAAAAAGTCC
>JACCGJ010000930.1:10617-28953 GCA_013407085.1 Atriophallophorus winterbourni
CCAAATCGAACAGGTTAATTAATAATATAATGATATGAAGTGCATTAAAGATGAGCACTAATCATGAGCTTTCGAAAAATATGTAGAACACTATCCTTCCGACACAAGACAAGAGCAAGAAGCGCCAGTAATAATTTGGGTTTCGGATTGATTGCATTCGAACGGTTCTAGCGACAAAATATCCGGAAGTATGAGAAGATAAACAACGTCAGTCGCTATTAAAACGGTATGCAACTGTCAAGGTCGGTCATACGAGCCCAGCATGTTTAAGGCTTAAAATGAATATGTTGTCGCGAAATCAATGGACACAATAGAATGAACGGACAATCGAGACAGACATGCTGAGGTCCATGTTGCGATTAAAAGATAGGCGTGTGTTTTGGGAAGGTGACTAAGTTTAAATTTAATTACCGCTTTTCCACTGTTCCATGGCTCACCGAACCTGATCTTACTGTCTCCACCTAATGACAGTAAACAGCCAGAAACCGGTAGTGGAGTGTAATTTCGGGGGATGTGAGCAACACATCACTTTGGTCATCCATAAGCGCCTTGAGTACTTGACCACGAATCACTATGTGATTCTGTATTTGAACATCGTGGTTCTTTGTAAGAACCCTATACAACAGTGGCATACAAGTTTAACTTTGTTTACCGCTTTTCCACTGTTTTAAGGCTCACTGAACCTGATTTTACTGTCTCCACCTGATGATGGCAAACAGTCAGAAAACGGAAGTGGTGTGTATGGGATGGGGATGTGAGCACCACAATACATTGGACTAAGCAGCATTTTGACCTTACCGCCGAACATATAATACTGAGTCAAGTCAAGTGGGCATGACCAGGATCGCCGGTCCATTTGCCTAACTCTCCGCATTCACAACATTCAGATACATGTGAACACGGTCAAGGTTAATTGACACTGTGGCTCACATCTGCAATAGTACAGAGCTAATGGGATTGAGGGTGAACACATTTGTGTACAAAAAACTAATCAATTATCATGTGTAAAATAAATATTGGCCACATGCGCTCGAACCGGTACGGGGGGGGGGCGAGATTGTGTGAACTCTACGCTCTTTTGTCCTTATTATTAACAAACAAACCAGCTTTAGCAACCTCAACCAGCCTTCAGTAAGTAGGCCCTCGCCATACGGTTCAACATTTCGACATTGTCTACGCCTAGTTAGTGATGCACTACGAAGTCAGTGTTTATTTTTTTATCAAACTAAGGTGAATCAACACTGTATTAGGCAAATAGACCAGTGACCATGGTCACTCAAACAAAATCCATACCGACGGTATCCCGCAATACGTTTTGAATCGCTATGTAGTTTTTGTCTCTCTCACACACGATTCATTGATTACTTCGAACAAATTTGGGCGAACAAGTAGTAAAGAATGTTTAATAACAGAGCAAAGTTATAATTGAAAGCCATTGGGCCAATAGTGGTCGTACAACAAACCACGATGTAGACATATACAATTACAGAATGTCTCCCGGCTAGAGACACATAATACACTTGAACAACCAATGTATTGTAATGATTGTATCCACCGCGAAATGAAACCACAACTGATTTTTGGCTGATCGCTAATTCTGGGTTTAGTACAGGTTGGACATAATTAGATTATTCAAATACTACATTTGGCGTCGCGAGCAGGATTCGAACCTGTACGAGCGAACTACATTTGACAAACTTTATCGATTTGTTGACAATATCTTATTGCAATATCGGAATTGTACTCATGCAACTACCGGACAAACTCCAGCTATGTCATGCAGAGCAAGATCCCTGAGATCCAATCTGCTAGGTCTAGGATCAGCTGAAGTTTCATTTCATCGTGGCAATGAATTCCGACCGAGTTCTGGTATCGTACTTGGCAATATCGGTAAATGCATGGTGAAAATAATGGACCTAAATGATGGCTCAATGCATCGCCGTCATGTGGATCAAATTACCTACAAAGATACAGGTCAGTTATGTTCTGATTGCATTGACCTTTATAACTCCACTATCCTAGATACATCTAGAGATGCTGAAACGGAAAGAGTCTTAAGCAGATCAGAACGTTTGATAAAAAAGCCATCCCATGATTATAAAAACCCAGGATCATTCGCAAACTGAGTCTGTATCAGAACATCGTGGTTCTCTGTATGAACACTATAAAACAGTATACCTTGTTCCCTAGATTTTGACTATTTCAAGACTCACTGAATCTCATTCTTTCTGTATTTACCGGATGATGGCAAGCAGTGGAAACTAGTTTTTGATGATTTGTGCGGATTCGTGGCGACATGTTGTTATAAGATATTCAGTAACCATAGCAATTTGCTTTTGATAAACCGGGTTCGGACAAGAGTCGCAACAATAAACAACGTTGAATTAATCAATTCGCAAACAATGTCTTCATCCTGGAATGCTTTGGATGAGGCTGTCAACTGCCAGCTGAAACCTAAAACTTCCCCCAAATGACGTCACACCCATCATCCTCGATAACTAATTTTGATCGCTCATATCAGTGTAAATCGACAATAATTATTAATCAATAATAACTAATCGATCGATCGATGAGAAGAAATCGATTTCATCCCATCAAACAAACTCACCGACACGCGGCGCAGATCACCACACCCATCTTATCAAAACATCGAAGGCAGAAAAGATCACCATTCCGCTCCCTTGCATCCGTCCCCAACTCGGAGTCGCATTGTTGACATTTGAAATGATACGGATGATGATGGTAACCTTGGAAACGTATGACCTCGCTTGGTTCAGCGAACGACTGGCATGTTCGACACAAATATTGACCGGCGTGTTCCTTGTTCACGTCAGCGAAACATTTTTTACAGTATGGTCTGTAACAGAAATTGTAGGTAATTCTATGTTTTAATGGCCGTAAAAGAAAATTATTTACATGAATCATAGATTACAAATACTCTTACCATATACAAAGAACTAAGATGTTTTGTCAATGTGGAAATTGAGCTTATGTACTGAGATGCGAGGTTGGTTTTGCCTTCAATGTGCTCAGGCTTGATGCACAAATGATGCGTGAGTTCCATATAAGACAAACTTGGACAGCAAAAAAGAACCTTCGACAATTTGATCTAGAGTGTGGAATAATTAACTTGCAACCATAAGATCAGATACCACGTGCTCCTTGCCGATTAAACAGGTTTTCGAGTGGGTGATTCACAGTATACAGGATGTTGATCAGCAGAATCAAATCACCCTTTCCACGGCGGCACGAAAAGTCGAATAGATAAAGAATTGCAATCCTCTCCTCCTATGGCCTGTTATATAGTCTAGTCACCAGTTTGTAGCACGGTGGTATACGCGTTGCTTCAAGGTCATGAACTTTTGTACCCATGGGGGCCATGCTTGAACAGCGTACTCCATTGTTGGCCGGATATAGGTGTTTATTATCCGTGAGAGTACCTGCTTTGTGAAACTACCTAAGATCCTTCTGAGCAGTGCTAAGTTTTGGCAGGACTTTTGTTT
Organism: Atriophallophorus winterbourni; assembly: GCA_013407085.1. Classification (NCBI taxonomy): domain Eukaryota; kingdom Metazoa; phylum Platyhelminthes; class Trematoda; order Plagiorchiida; family Microphallidae; genus Atriophallophorus; species Atriophallophorus winterbourni. The sequence continues at coordinate 14,121 of JACCGJ010000930.1, forward strand.
ACCAAAGGAAACACTGCCGTGAAGTCTTCAATTAATTGCTAATTCACACACCCAGGTCTTTCTCCTGATGTAGCACATGATAGTTGCTGACAGCCGAGAGAACCTATGCAGTCGAAAGATTTACCGACGTTCAACATTCAATTTGTTTGATGTTGAATGGTGAACGTTTTCGTAAAGACCACGTATGGCTTACGATCATGATGTATAGTACCTTCAATCATCAAGACGCATCGCTGCATTGGTACAGGGGATATGGTGTTCGACTAACGATCAACCCGTTCCAGGTTCAAATCTAGTTATGACATGGACACCCGACACAAAATTGAAGAAGTTGCTCGAGCAGACAAAATTAAACAAATAATGATGTGATCGTGTGACCTGGATGATGTTCACGGACGCTCTGCTATTTGTTGTTTGTAAGCCCTCCTAGCCCAGCAGTGGGTAAGAGAGACTTAATGAATGAATATCACAAAGTCTGTACAGTAAACGATATTCACATTATGCGATCGATATTGATTGATGAATAATCGATAGACACATGATTAAGGTGCGATGCACCGCATGCGAAGTGACTCACGTTCACCGCATCACAATCTGGTGGCCAAATTCAATGTGTTTACGGTTCACGCGATTAACTCATCAAATTTGTTCATGTTAAACACATTGAAATTGTCCTGATTTGCAAGATATATGAATATATTTGAGACCGATCGGAAAAGAAATTTTGGAATGAATCGACAAGAGCCAGTATTGTTTTTATCTCACTTCTGACACAAAGGCATCGTCAGATAATGCCAGTCCGAAGGAGTTTCATGTTAATATGTATTTACCTGTTCAATCCTAAATTACTTAGGAACGACAGACAAGATCAAGGTCGATTGATACACCCCCTTGGACGTTGTAAGTTCATTTGTTTGGTCATTGTGTGCCGAGATGAACAAGGCTGCTAACCGATAAGCCTATGTGCTTAAACCGTGCGCACGCTGACTGCGCTGCACGGTAATCTTTATCCGCTGCAGAACAAGACACCAGATCGTAGAGATATCAGCTCTATCTACCATGTTAACCGCATTCTCACAGACTTTTGCTATATCGACCACCTCACTTTGAAGTCTTTGCTTATAAGGTTTCATAACTCGGCCATGTCTCTAGAAAATGTTACGCTAGGGCAGAATCCCTGACTAGTAGTTAATCGTCACTGGAATTGTGAGGTTTTGTTATGTCTGTGCTGCACTACTGTTAACCCCGCCGTGTGGTCAGAGAGAACACAACCGTTACTCAACTCGTCTATTCACCGAATGCAAAGAGTATCACAAGTAAGCAAATGTGTGAATATCACAGTGAGTAAAAATCACAATTTGAACTCACCATCGATCTCGATTGGGCGATTAATCGATAGTTCGTTCGCTGTCTATAAAACAGAAGGTGCCCTCCTAACAGGTTGCTTTTCAATTCGCTTTTTGCTGGTCTATCCAAATATATAATTTTCTATACTTGAGTTTCCAAACAAATTTCATAGCCAAACACCTATTTTTCTCAAATTCGAGATGCATTGATAAAGAGCGGAGAGTTGAACCTCTTCCTATACATTACTCTTTTAACTTCGATTTTCAAGATTCTAATCATTTTTGGCCTGTATTTGATGCAAACCTTAGATCACGTGCCTGAAGTTTTCAATTGTGTTGCTTGCTCTTTACTCATCGGAAAACTGCATGAGTCCGCGTAATTTGAAATCAACAGGCTTGTCGCACAAGGTCAGTCTGAGCGCAAAGCGAAATTCAGAGTGGATAGCGAAGTTTATCGATAAATCAATCAGTGACGTTATACACACCTATTCGCGTATCAATTTTGGCCGATATGTTTTATTCTATACGTATTAGTTTCCCTTTTAAGTACGCACTATCTATTTTAACGCTCTCAAGATTGAGACATTCGTTCGAAATTCAAACACATGAGATTACATAATTACGTTGTTACTTGTTCATGAACGTATGCATATTAGGCTATGTTTATAGAAAAACTTAGTGCTTTTACTCCGCGGATTCTTGAATCTTGGTTCATTCAAACGTTTTATAAAATTTACATTCAATAAAAGTTTAATCTTTACACGTAAGCATTTCATCGTATTTGCCAAATTTATTACAATAATCTACACCATTTTCCATTTAAATTTGCAGGAAATTTAGATGCTTACAAAAAATAAAAGTTTCGTATCATTGTTGTGTGATGTACGGCTTCCTTCGATGTACCTGTTGACGTCAACATCCCAAAGTACGCCAACCTCTTACTAACATTTATGCTTTTCCAACTCGATCACACACTCAACCTGTCTATGTCCTGAGTGATTTGAAAACACGTGCTTTCCTTTTTTTCAGAAGCGACCAAGTTCGCAAATCACTCCAAACGCCATAAACTGGACCATTCAAGGTGATTTCCAGACAACCGAACTATTTTATGTCATCGAGAAAAATGATGTGCAAGATATGGTTAGCATTAAAAGATTGCAAGCTGCTTTAGTCGGATATGACTTTCCGTCCCAAACACTGGTATCAATCTCAAATTCTAGTGCCCCCAAACACCGTGTATCAACTATCCCTGCTGAAGTTTTTCCACACTCACCTCAAACGCCTCAGTTCCCAGAACAATCACAGTCTGTGTCTACCAACCCCGCTTCATTGTGACAAACTCGTTCTGGACGTAGAGCTGACGGACTATTGTGCAAGCTGACCCATTCTATTGTCATGCTTAAAACATCTCGATCTCTATCCATACACAGGTTCTACCGGAACAGCCCATGGACCTGGAAACACTCTCTCACTACTTCAGCTGACATCGAGCGCCTTTTTATACTTCTGACGCTCTAGGGGGAGTTCTGTCTTGATTTGTATTGTCTTATGTTTTGTATCATCTTAATTTGTTAACTTAGACATTATCGTCTCATCTCGATTACTGAAGGCGCCATATTGATCTATCGATTTCTTTCTATTTTCACATTTTCGATTTCCTGTTAGTTTACTCAGTAAACATTATTCATCAGTTAAATACAATTTGTACATGGTCAACACACACATTAGTAACATTATACGCTTTCTTCACGCGGTCTTCGATCTTCTATAGTTGTCTAAGATTCAGTGTTATATGTGGATATATCAGGAACACACGCAGCTTAACGATTCAATTACATCTTTAATTTTTCTTCCGAACTTTAGGAAAAAAATAAATGTAGGAATAGATTATTGACTTACTTTCCCCGATACTTTTGTAGGCCTGCGCTGACGAGAATTGTTCCACAATTTTCACATTTCAAACACTCAGGGTGCCAACTCCGACCCATCGCTTTAATTACTTTGTACACGATGAATTCACCTGATTTTCAGTAAAGAAAATGAATTCTGATAAGTTGACTACTAACTACATAGCAGTAGTAATAAGTTGTTAAAAACGTACCACATTTGTGACAGAACGGAGCGAATAGCATTTGGAAGTCGTATTTGCAATAGCGACGACCTTCGAACTGCCAGAGATATAAGCGAATTAGTCCAAAATCAATATAAACAAACTGATTCTATTTACAAAAAACCATAATTTTTAACATTAAATACTATTTGTTTAATGATTTTCTTATTCATACTCCATGCATAAAATGGCTTATTGTTTATCTAGTTTATTATTATCAGAAAAAATTTCGTGATAGATGCTTCAGGAATGGTGTTTATAAGGAAATTTTGTTGTGATTTTCCGCCTTCAGTCAATGTCTTACATGATATTTCATGCTCACACACCGTCTTTGAGTTTGTTTGCAGTGCTAGACGAGTTTGTGCGTCCGCCAAACAATTCAGAAAGATCGACTACGCTGGTCTACGTGGATCGCTTGGGCTAGTAAATTGGCAAGAACTTGATCAGCACAACACCGAAACACAATGCAGTGAGCTCACGAAAATACTTCAGTCAAACATAGATCATAATTCGCGATTTGTTGATGAACTACGGGCAAGTGACTTCCGATTTAAGCTTCGCAGTCGCACAAAAAATGGCTCGGGAAACGAAACTTTGCTTGGACTGAACACCGAAAGACCAGAACTGATGCCTCTTGGCAGCAATTTTCTAAAATTCGTAACAAAGTGAATGCTCTCGTCAAAGAGGACAAGCAATATTACCATCGCTCTCTGTCTTTGAAAATGGAATAAAACCCTAAACTTCGCTATCGGATTGTCAATGCTCGGTCCAGTGTGAAACCAGGGGTGTTTCCTGTTATTTCTGAGAATGGATTAACAGTCACAGCAAAGGAAACGGCTGATACTCTCGCTCAGTTTTATGAAAATGTGTTTAGCCCGATAACGGTTAGGGTGAATGAGAATTTACTGACATCGATTGTATCTCAACAACTGAATAATATTGAGATTAATTCAGCGATTATACGAAGACACTTGTGTCGACTGAACCCTAGGAAATCTCCTGGAGCCGATGGAATAACACCAGCACTACTAAAATCCTGTGACTAGCAGCTGTGTGAACCACTATGCCAATTGTTCCAATATTCCCCAACCGAAGGAGTGGTGCCTACAGAGTGGAAGACAGGAGTAATTTCACCAATTTATAAGGGTGGTAGCCGTTCAGATCCCGCGAACTACCGTCCTGTCACCCTACTCCCCGTGATATCCAAAGTGATGGAGCGCATAGTGACGGAAAATATAGTTCATCACTTGGAATCACAAAATATACTATCTGTCGCCCAGCCTGGGTTTCGTAAAGCTCGCTCCTGCTTGACAAACTTGCTGACGGTATTAAACGATTGGACCCAATCGGTTGACGCAGGAGACAGTGTGCACGCGTGCTATCTGGATATGTCGAAAGCTTTCGACAGAGTTGATCACTTCCTGTTGCTACGGAAGCTGAAACAGATTGGTATTGACGGGCAGCTACTCGTATGGTTCGAAAGCTACCTCAATGGGCGCAAGGCAACCGTTCGAGTTAACGGGGTACAATCACGAGCTATTAATACCTCCAGTGGTGTACCGCAAGGTTCCGTTCTCGGTCCAGTGCTTTTCTTAGTTTACATCGATGATTTACCTAAAACGCTCTCATGCAAGGTAGTTCTTTTTGCGGATGATGTTAAACTTTGGATGCGAATAAAATCAACTGCAGACTGCGTAAAATTCCAAAGTGATTTAGATGCACTACACGAATGGTCAGTTAGAAATAAACTGCCGTTCAATTTTCAAAAATGCAAGTTACTGCAAATCGGTAAACCCTTTCAGTACGAATATCACTTTGGGCAGACGATTTTGAGCTGGACCGAATCGGAGAAGGATCTTTGAGTCTGGATATGTGGCAGCCTAAAGAACAGCGTGCATTGTGAGGTCATTTACAAGCGTGCTTCAAAGCTTCTAGGTATGCTTCGACGGATCTTCAGAACCTTTACGCCTGTAACGTTGCCAAGCATCATTAAGACCTACTTAATTCCCACAATGGAACATGCATCGCAAGCATGGACTCCGTGGATGAAAAAAGATATATTCTTGCTTGACAGGATATACCATCGTGCAACTAAACTCGTGCGTGGTTTTCGAGACCTTACATACGAGGAAAGGTTGAAAAAGCTAAAGCTCCCCACTCCCCTTCAACGTAGACTTCGAAGTGACGTTATCATTACTTACAAAATATTGAATACTTCAGATCATCTACTCAAACATTTGTTCGAATACCGTGAATCAGGAATTACACGTAGCCACTCAGCAGCACTACAAATTCCCCATTCCCGTATTAATTGTCGCCGATATTTCTATTCGGTACGTGTCTGTTTCCTGTGGAATGCCCTTCCCGAAGCAATTATCACCTCTCCTTGTATCCAAACATTCACTCGAACCTTGGACACTTATTTGTTACATAACGATTTGACGATGCCTGTGTATTGACTCAGGGTAGGCATATTACTTGACTCCAGGGACATCGTATAGTTGTTATTCTTTTATACCTCTTATTGAACGCATATTTACTCTGATATGGTAATTGTGAAGCTATGTGCTTTTTGTGACCATAAATTTTTGAATCTTGAATCTTGAAAGTTATCAGAGTGCCGACTCGGTTAGAGTCGGAATGCTCAATTTTGGAGGTAACGTTGTCCGTTATTTCAAGTTCCATTCAACTGTCGTACACTGGATTATAAACCAGGCAATAACAAACTATCAAAGGGTTCAAGTTTCAACAAATCTCTGGATATCCGATCTCGACTAAGCGGATGACGTAGTTGCTTTGGTGAAAATGACGAAAAGACTCAAAGGATTTTGGATTGCCTTATTAGCACTGTTGCGAATGTCGACTTCGAGATAAACGTCGCAAAACCCAAGGCATATTGTATACCGTTAAATCACCTGAACGTTCCAGTCTTCAAATAACTCGGTTCAAGTATATTGCCCAATGGTCATGTGAAAATTGAGGTGAAGTTAAGGGTCAATCGTGCGCGCAATACGCTTTTGCAGTTGAAACGCGCCCTTTGTCGAAAACCCGGAATCAGCGTAAAAACTAAGACACGTGTTTTTCAAGCAACATTCCGCCCTGTACTGCTTTATGGATGCCAGCCTTGGTCCCTGAGGTCACAGGATGTACGATATTTAGAGGTGTTCGACAATTGGTGAGTCAGGGTAATCTTGATCATCCGATATATTGACCATATAAAGCAAGGATAGCTCAACTGAATCTGTTCGACTTTCCCTATCGACGAATCACAGGAGATCTTATCTTACTTTACAAAACATTCCATACCCCGAACCATCCCTTACAGGATTTATTCACGCGAAGGGATACTAGGAATTATCGGACCCATGAATATGTGCTGGTCGTACCCCATTCCCGCCTGAACTTTAGAAGCTATTTTTACTCTGTTCGTGTCTGTTTTACTTGGAACAGTTTACCTTCAACCGTTGCTCACTCCACTAGCTTGCATGACTTTAAAACGAAATTAGACGAATTTTTATTGCATTATTCGTTTCCAGAAAGAAAACTTATATACTGTTTAATCTACTTACTTATATTGTTTCTAAAATTAAATTTCAATTTTTACTATCCTTTGGTTGCTGTTAAGCTTGTTGCTTTTTAGACTATAAATAACCTTGAGTTACCTTGAATAATCAATGATTAACAAATTGTTTTTATCTGCAAAGCCAATTTTGTGCATTCTTTAATAAATTTACAAGGTCAAATGAGTAGGAGGAGTTTTACGTTCGTGAAAATAAAGAAGAGTAAAGAACGCCTATCAATCATTTTTAAAGAAATTCAATATGTGAGGTGTTATTGTACGGAATAAATTAATGGGTGGAATAAAAATAAACGTCTCGAGGAACATTGATGTTCGATGGATGTGATGATCGAAGATATGGGAAATCCCGGAGAGGCTGAAAAGTCAAAATTTTCAGTTGTGATTGTTTGAAATATAAGTCTGTTTTGAATGAAAGACTTATTTCCCGCGGTTTTTGTAGAAGATTTAGTGCGGCAGGGTGGTATCATCTATGGGCCAATTTTGTTTACGTGCAAAGTAAATACTAAGGGGCGAAGTTAATGTTCAATATGAATGTTGTACTATGAACGGGTCGTAATGTGAAACATCGGAGCGATTTCCACCTTTGTAAATTGCAGAAATTATTCCACGTTTCCAATCTGTAGGAATCACTCCGCTTGCAAGTGTTTGCTCGAACAAATAAGTGAGTGGTTTGCATAGCAAACTCGTAAATTGCTTCAATATTTTCGGGGTTATTCCGTCGGCCTCAGGAGACTTTCCGGTTTTAAGATTAAATAAACCTTGGAGGACGCTGTTCTCAGTAACACTTATTTCACATAGTGCAACCGTGTTTGAAAGTGTTGGATTTGGGCTGTTTATTGCATGTTCTATCGGGTTGAATACCGATGAATAAAACGTGGCTAAAGCATCAGCAGTTTCTGCTGCAGTTGTTGTTGGTCCAGCTGATGTGTTCACGGATGCTACTCCAGGTTTAACCTTACCTTGATCGTTAACCATACGATATAGTATTTTTGGGTTCCGCTCCATCATGTTTCATATCACTTCTTGGAAGCACAACTTGTCTTGGATGATAAATTTGTTTACTTTGCTCCGCAGTAAACGAAATGTTTCCCAGGTCTCGGATGATGGGTTTTGCCGATGGTGTCGCCAAGCAATGTTTCGTACCGTTAACCACTTACGAGTTCTGCTTCTTAATTAAAATTCAAAGTTTTTTCCTGAGTTCCTGAGGACATATTCGGAGCTCACTTCGATTGAACTTTTGAGAATAGATATTAGCCATATCCAGAACTCATGTACGTTGCTGGTTTCCGGTTGGCAGTTAAACGTGTTTTTCAGAGCATCACTCAACGCCATAGTGTTGATTCGCCTAACTCTTTTACGGGCATGATTTGTTCTTACAGCTTCAAACAGATAGTCAAACTGGATGACGACGTGATCACTTAGTCCCAGTGGACTTTCGTAATCAACGTTATCAATATCATGTTCATTGCTTGTCAGAACGAGATCTAAGAGTGAGGTAAATCGTTTCCGCGGTATCGGGTATTACATGTAATGTGGTTATAAAGATGAATATCGTCAAACAACTTACTGAATGCGCGCTCGAGGGAGTGTTCTGGGTAAATGGTGCTGCTCTGCAGATTCGGTAAATTGAAGTCACCCATAATCAAAAATCCACAAGTGTATCTGGAAGTAACCATGCGAATTTTATCCAGTAGGGCCAGATTGTAAGTTTCCTGTGCAGACGGTGGGCGATGAACTACTCCCAAAACAGTGTTCGCCGTTAGCTAGTCGGATTGAGCACCAGAGTGTATCCAGTAACACGATGTCTGGATTCGTAATCTCACGGCACAGAAGGTTTTGGTTATAATACAAAGCTACTCCTCCTCCTCTGGTTTCACGGTCATGACGAATAAGTGACATTCCTGGTAATTCTAGTTCACTATTTGTTTTCTGAGTCTGTAGCCACGTTTCCGTTACGGCGATGATGTCAGGTGAACATCTCAGAAAAACTGCACGCAGTTCACCGATTTTGTTTCCTAGACATTGTGCGTTGGTGTAGATGCATTTCATAGTTGTTTTTCTCAACAACGATGGGGTGTGGGGAAGAAGGCTAGTGGAGTGCAGAATTTATGTTAGGCCGACTCCTCCAGAGTCGGCAACTGAAGGCTTTTTGCTTGCAGGGATGCTTGATCGTTTTTGGGTTGTACTGTTGGAACACAGTGATCTATCGTATCGGTTGAAATTGTTTCTGAGACGCCAACAACTGATTGACTTGGTAGTGTTTCTATTGAACTTAGTGGTGCATCTATCTTTCCAGTATGGTGTTTCGATGCACCTAGTCTAATTACTCGCAGGATTATTCTGCGGCCATTTTCCCAACGTGTTTTGACCGTGTTCAACATATCATTACGCAAGAACGTTATTTTAATGGGATTAGGACCAATGTACGCATAATTCGGAGATTTGGGGATGCGGAACGTGTCCGTCACAGCTACATCATGCAATATAAGTATATCACTGAGGAATCTCCATTGTAACTGATCGTGTTTGCGCTGCACCGCTTTATCAGTTGCTTCATCAGCTTCTGGAACTTCCAAAAGGATTATACTTCGATCATCCCTCTGTTTAATTTGGCTTTGTTGCTGGTCCTTTCGGGCCCTTTCCCACCAGGGCGCATCAGCAAAAATCCTTGCAGTGGTCTCTGAACGCTCCTTACGCAGGATAAAAGCGGATAGTAAGATGTTTTCAAGATCCCTTTCAGAGTGAACCGTGATTCTAAGCAATCTTGGCTGGTCCAGATTTGAAGAAGTAGGTTTACGACTTAGTCGTATCAATGATAGTGGTTCAACTGGCTCCAAGTCCATGTTGTTGCACAACCTTTTCCATTCTTCTTCATCGTGCTTTAGCCTGTCCCCTAGTAAGGTGGCACTCGTTTCCTTTACGTTGGTGCAAATCACACTTAGTCCATGGACTGAATGTACACTCTGTGTTTGGCGCTTTCGCTGGTTGCTGGACGTTTCAACTACCTTAGTTCGAATACCAATAGTGTCCACTTTGGGAGTGTTTTGCACGATGACTTTTGGTTTTGAACCTAAAGGTTTTCGCTGATGATTCGGGTGAGCAGGTGGCTTTGGCTTCGTATCTTTTTGCGAACCAGGGATGTTTTGGGCAGACAGGCCTTTAACAGTCGCATTTGTAAAGGTGGCCTTTTAATGAAAAGGACGCTCCTCAAGACACTCCGGCACAGTTGCAACAGCTGAACATTCGTGTTGAAAGATCGAAGATTTAGCGTTTATCTGACTGGTATTACCGTCAGTGGTTTCCGATTTATTGAAAAACATACTGGCAAAATGAGAATTTTGAGTGTCTACCGATGTATTCAACGTTTGTATGATAAGCTCTAAGCTCAGCATCCGATCATCCAGGTTGCTTTGCGCAACACTTGTTCCAGCAGTTAAATCTGCGTTTGGTTTAGCTCGACAACTTTTGCACACGTAGCATACACCAGGCATGTTTTCATCCATCAGGATCGATAGCGCATCCGAGGTCAATGATTTGTCGCATTTTGCGTGACATTTGTGGGAACAGTTTTGACACGTGACAGATTTGACCTTACCACTGACGACTTTCATGCAGACGACGCACGTTTCGCGAACATCAGATTGTTTCATGTTAACGAGGTCAACCAAAAGTACAAATCAGAGCACAAAATCGATACGGCTGCGGTTGGTTTGTGTGGTATTGGGCGGAGTTGACGGAAAATGACGGGTTGTCGGAAAATTTCGTCACTCGATTTAGCTGCTAATTTGCCAGATTCCCTTTGAGATTTTTGGCGTGAATTTGATATCACGTTGTGTATTTCTCCGAGTAGTTCCCAACAGTGATAAACACCGATGGGGTAATCGAACAGCAGAAACACAAAAGCGATTTCAATAAACGAACAAACTGTAGAAAAATCCACGGTTGACGTACACAAAGAACGACACGTCGCAGATGGATGATTCTTGTATGAATAGATCCGACGTAGCAAGCTTCCAGAAAGATATCCAAAAATCAAACCGATCGGATGAAAACCAAGAAAGGTATATACAAAAATATCAAAATTAATCTAACCGCACGTCACGTCACGCAACAAGTAGTGGAGTATATGTTTACCGCCACGAACGTTTATACAATACTGTAGATACAGACACCGAACTCGATCTGGAAAAGAATATATAGTTTAATTTTAAGCTCGAATCAGAGGAGAGTTGTATCGTAGTTGTAGTTTACCGTTTGCTGTCATAATCGGATACGCATAACGAAAAACTCTTCCTCGTACGTTTGTTTCCGTAAAACACTTACGCGTTTGACTGCACGATGGTATATTTCATCTATTAATAGTATATCCTTTTTATCCAAGCTTGTGATGCATGCTCCATGGTTGGAATTAAGTAGGCTTTAATGATGGTGGAAAACGTTCCAGGCGAGAAGGTTTGAATATCCGTCGCAGCATACCTAGAAGCTTGAAAGGACGCTTGTGGGTGACCACACAATGCACAATGCATTTTAGGCTGGCGCGAACCCGGAATCCAAGATCCCTTTCTTAATCGATTCAGATCGAAATCTTCTGCCCAAAATGGTAGTGGTAATTGAATGCCTTACCAATATTAAACACCTTGCATTTTTTGAAAATGTATGGCAGCTTATTCCGTACCCACCATTCATATAGAGCATTTAAATCCCTTTGCAGCTGTACACAGTCTGCAGTATATTTTATCCGCGTTTAAATATCAATATCATCAGCAAAGAGAATCAACTTGCATGAGAACGTCTCTGGTAGGTCGTTGATGTAGACCAAGAAAAGTACTGGTCCGACGCTGGAACCTTGCGGTACGCCACCAGAGGCATCAATAACCCGTGATTGTACTCAGTTGAATCACTTTGCGTCCACTGAGTTAAGTTTCAAACCGTACCATGCGCTCTCCGCTGATAGCCATCTGCTTTAGCCATTTTAGTAGTCGAAAGTGATCAACTCGGCCAAAAGCTTTAGACATTTACAGATAACAAGTGTGGACCTTAGCTTCCTCATCAACCGCTTCGGTCCAGTAGTTTGACACTGTTAATAAGTTTGTCAAGCATTAGCGAGATTAACGAAAACCATGCTGCGCTACAGATAGTATTTTGTCGATTTTGATGGACTATTTTCTTTGTCACTATACGATGGGTATCATAGGATGTAAGTTCGCAGGATTTGAAAGTCTAGCACGCTTGCAAATAGATAAAATTAACCCTGTCTTCACTCTGGTCGCACAACTCCTTCTATTAGAGAATGTTAAAACAATTCGTTCAAAAGTTCACACAGCTGCTAGCCACCTGAATTCCGTACAGTTGATGTGACACCGTCCGCTACAAGCGATTTACTAGGGTTCATTCGGCACAAATGTCGTTGTATAATTGCTGAATTGATCTCGATCTCAGTCAGCTGTTGCGTGACAGTTGATGGCTGTAATTCTTCAGTCGATCTGATCGTTAACAGACGAAATACTATGGCATAAAATTAAGCGAGGGCATCAGATGTTTCCTGTACTGAGACTGTTAATCTATCCTCAGTAAGCACAGGAAACACCCATGGTTTCACCCTCGATTGAGCATTGACAATTCGACATAGAAATTTAGGATTTCCTTCCATTGTCAAAGAGAGAAAGCGATGGTAATTTTGTTAGTTTTCCTTGACGAGAGCGCCAACTTTTGTTTCGAATTCTGAAAAATTATTGCCAGGAAGCATCAGTCCTAGTATTTCAGTGTTGAACCCACGCAGAGTTCCGTGTCCAGATCCATTTTTTTAATGCGACTACGAAGCTTAGAGTGAAAGTCGCTTTTCCGTTGTTCATAAACAAATGGCGAATTTTTATATGTTTGACTGAAGTCCTTCTGTGAGTGTGGTGCAATGTACTTGGGTGTTGTTATAATCAAGCATTCGCTAATTTTCTGACACAAGCGCTTCACATAAACTCGCGTATTCAATCCTTCTGAATAGTTTGCGGACTCAAAAATTCGTCTAGCGCTGCAAACATATTCGAAGCCTAACTCAAGAAAAGTACTCCCTCCGAGAGTGCAATGTTGTCAATTCCCTCAACTGCCGTTGTCTCCGAAGTGAGGATTAAATCCAAAACGGATCTGATCGTTTTCCGTGAATAAAGTCGGACACATGGTTATGCAGTGAAAGCATGTCGATCAGCTCACGGAATTTATGATCGAATGTGTGCAGAGGATGATCTGATCTTGCAAAACGATGAGCAACGTTGAAGTCACCCATGACCTGTAATTGTAGCCTCGCATCTCTCCGGCGCAGTGTAGAGCCTCTAATGACCTGTCGTTTTGAGCATTCGTCGAGGCCGGTGGGCGATGTATCATGTCAATGATGCAGTCGTCCTGTGACTACTGTGTAAGGCTACATCACAGGGTAACTTCTGAGTCAAGGTTGGAATCGTGAATCTTGAGGCACTGAAGACGTTCGTGATAGGATAGAGCCACACCATCACGTTTCGTGGTCGATAGATCCATAGTAGTGATCGACAGTTCGCTTTCAATCATATAAGATTGAAACCAGTTTTCAAGAACAGCGACGACGTCGGAAGAACAACGTTTAACACACCTCGGTTAATTGAGCCGATCCATAAAACATTCATTGTGCATTCGGCTAGAGACATTAATTTTCGTTGACGGTCATTTCACTCAAATTTGGTAGGGTTAAAGACAAGTCAGTAAAACGTAGCAAAACCATCGGTCCTATCTTGAGCAAATTGAGACAATCGGTTGGGTGTTGTTACGGAGAAGACATCTGATATATAATCGCTCATGTGCTATCTTGTAGAGAACCCCCGGATTCTTTTCTATTTGCACGAGTAAGTTCCACTGAAACTGCATGCGGCCTTCTCTTACAAGAGACGTGACGTGATTCCGTATCTTACCGAATCGCTACTAAGCTGGTCTCATACAATGATTCCTATGAGTTACTCTAGATTCTTTTTATCTAACTAAACACTCCCGATAATAAACTGGTAATTCAGACTTCGCTCTTGTCAACCTACTTTGAAAGTCACCATTGGTTCATCGTGTTCAAAAGAACAAGGAATTTTCGCGTGGTAAAACTGGTATTACTTTGTCTGGTCGCTCAGTCATTCGGATATACATGCTTATCGAACACAACTGAAGCGCGGTCACCTTTTTTCAGGGGAGCAAGATATTGTATGGTCTCTACCGCTGTTCATTAAGCCGCTAAAATTAAATCAAGGATTGAAGGTTAGCCAAGACCCCGTTTGCGATTTGGCTGGTCAAAGTGGTTGTTCAGTGGAGCGAGTTTGAAAAAGCTCCTTTATATTCAAACGACCGCAGGGAGTGCTCACTTCGAGAATGCAAATACAAGACATTAAAGTCGCCCATGATCAACAATTGAGTAGTTTGGCAGCTTGCGATGCTGATCGTACATTCATCTCCATTGACTAAGTTTACCGAACGCCACATTGTAACAGGAAGTCTGAGGTCAGGATGATCGATTACCTTACAATACGCTAAACGTTGATGAAAGTAGACTGCAATTCCAACGCCGTATCTTAGGCAATCCCGACGGAGTAGTGCCATTTTTCGAATTGAGAGCTCAGCATCAGTCATGTAGGGCAGGAACCAAGTCTCGGTAACTGCAACCAAATCCGGTGAAAGTCTGTCACACATTTCACATAGATCAGCTAATTTGTTAATTACACGGAGCATTCGTGTATATGCACTTGATCGTATTTATCTTTCGCATTGTAGGATCGTGTAGTTTAGCTATTGGTT
>JACCGJ010000931.1:0-18895 GCA_013407085.1 Atriophallophorus winterbourni
TGAGGGGGGAAATAGAAATGGTAGTGAGACTCCCACGTGTTTCAGCATGCAGCTCACTACCGTTGGCCAATCAATTTAGCACGATGTTAGCTGTACAGCACATCCGTGCTAAATTGATTGGCTGGAGCTAGTGAGCTGCTGGAGTCTCACTACCGTTTCTATTTCTTTTTTTAAAATGTTCTTGTATCTGTCCAGATCTAGGAAACCTGACCGTGTATTAGCCCATCTGCAGTGTCTGACTGTGCGGCAGTTTTCCTGGATCTGGCTTGTGCTTTCATGCATACATACCCCCTCGTCATGTGTGTAACTTAGTAGAATTTTATATACAATGTTGCTATCCCTTATAAGGTAGCATATGTGTGATATATAAACTCACAAGCCTCCATTCAAACGATTTGCCACACAGTCAGCGACATTCTATAGGAATATTGAGAAAGGAAGGTCACCTTACAAAAGCTGCATTGGTTGCATCACGCGTTGTGGATACTAGGCCTTCGAATTTCGAAACGGGTTCTTTTTATGACGTCGCTTCCTCCAGTTTAGTACACAGCCGACCCTGGCCAACCACCGTATTGCATAGACAACTAAAAGCTCTAACGAGATTAAGTTGACGCAGTCAGCCTTCCGTGCTTAATACGCTCTGATGCGACATCACTATATGTATGAAAGTATGAAAGCACAAGCCTGATCCATGCAAATTGCCACGCAGTTGATGACTGCACGTGGGCTAAGTTACCGTCAGGTTGCCTAGGCCTAGACAGATATGAGAATGCCAAAGGAAATAGAAATGGTAGTGAGACTCCAGCCTGTTTCAGCATGCAGCTCACTACCTCTGGCCAATCAATTTAGCACGGTGTTAGCCGCACAGCACAAAGTACTGCACTATTGCACATCACTCTAGCTAGTCACATTTGCGTATGTCACAAAATCACGTTCCGTGGCAGTCTTGTTCAAGTAACACTTACACACTTACACTTGGAACCCCAAGGGAGTCCCTCTGGGTGTCGCGTGATAGTGAAACCCTCAAGGAAGCTTTCTTGCTGCTTCCGGTCCAACCATTGATGTCATTCGATTGCATTTTTCGCCTGCCGTTGTAGACGCCTCGCTCTAGTCTTTACGAAGTATACTCCTCTATTTGCTGGTAGTTCCGCAAATCTCCGTTTTTTTACAAGCAAACTTCCTTCTTTCAAGATAGTAACGATGATGCTCTCCCTGTATTTTCATCCATTTTATTTGTATATTTTTTCATAGTTTTTTATAATCACTATAGTATTTTGCTTACGTTTTCAGGCGTGAAAAAATGAAGTCGGATCGATATTGTAAATAGACGGAACTTTGCAGCAAATTGTATATTTCTCATTTGCATCCGAATTGTAATTTATGCTTTTTCTATTTCCTTGGGTTTTGGGTTCGCTCGTGGTTCTAGTTCTTCACGGTCATCAACATTTGTAAGTTGCATCGATCCTGCGTGTGCTCAATGAGTGTCTTGTTAATTTTCGTGAACCAGTAAATATCATTCCACTGTTTCTTGCCCCCTAGTCTACACGCTTCTGGTGTCAATCAAGTTGCAATTAAACCTGATAGACTTCGTATGACCTTGGAGACAATCAACTTGTTTAAAGCTAGGCAAATGGATCTTATGGTACAGAGAATTCTAATACGCTTTTAGTGAGCGTTGTCAACGGTTACGCGCGTTCATTCTTGTTCCTTCTCTCGCTGGTGAGATTCTCCCATCAAACTAGTAATATGGACATACCGGCATCCAACTCAAAGCTTCTGATGCCGCAATTTGACGAGCCTTTCATTTACTTAACAGCACCTTTCTGCTATTTCGAGATCCGTGATGAATTATTTTTCCTACAACTGTTGTCAGGTGGAACTCAACTTTCGGCAGTTTTTCATTTTAATGGCTATGTAGTAGAGATTGATACGCTCAAATAACTCGCAACGGTTGTTTCGTTCCGATTAGTGGAACTGTGTTATGCTTGAACTACTTGATATATTGCTCAGTGACCGATATTGTAATTCATGTTTCGTATCTTTATGTTGTTGGCCTCCTTCGGTCGATGTCGACCATGGATTTACATCACAATCGCATGAATGTTCGTGTTTTACAGCTTTTTGAATGACTAAACAGTCAGATTCGGGTGGAACATTCTCTCCCGCAGCGCTGGTAACGAAAGTCAGAACTCGGTTGTATTGCATCAGTTGCACGCCGTGAGCTTGATCTGCGTTCAGCAGCCAAGAGCTGTATCTGCTCCTCCCCAGCTTGCAGACGATGTTTTACACAATGCCTCCAATGTGAGCGGTCAAGAGCAAGTTCTTCCCAAATCGCCGGGTCAATGCCAAGAGCTTTCATATCTATTGTGCAAACGTCTTTGTACCGCGAGTGCGGTCTGCCAATGGTCGACTTCCTAATTGCAACTCACCATAGAGTAGATCCTTCAGAATACGACCATTTTCCATTCTGTAGACATGTCCAAGCCACCGCAGGCGGCGCTGTCGCAATAGGCTGAACATGCTCCATAGACAGGTTTTGAAAGCACTTCAGCATTAGTCACTCTGTCCATCTGTTCGTGTCTTGCGTGGGTGGTCCAGGTTTCACTGCCGTATAGTAAAGCATTTAGTACGCACGCGCTGTATACCATCATATTTGTCTTTGCAGTCAGCTTGCGGTTACCCCAAACACGAGAGTTCAATCGGGAAAGAATGACAGCTGCTCTGCCAATCCGTTTATCAATCTCCGTGTCTAGCGAGAGTATCTTTATGTATCGCCTTTAAAACCATTATCCCATGACCACGAATTCACTTTCCTCGTTTCTTGACGAAGGTAATCTTCATCCTATCCGCAGCGGCGTAATCTATCAAGAACCAGAAAGAATTCAGCAGTCATACTGTTGCAACCAAATTTGATGGCATTCGTTTAGAGCAGCATTTTGAGTCAGAAGGTTTGTTAGACCGAAGTTCATTGTCAGAACAGGAAGTCAATTCAAGTAGCACTCCAACCGCCACACGTATTTACCTAGTGCCAATCCGGGATGCATTTAATGTTACGACAAGGTGTCTCGCGTAATGTTAAAGTTAAATATTTTTCGTTAATAAATGAAGTCCGGTTTCAATCGTGATCCCATTGTTCATATGGGTGCAGAATGTCGAAATGTAGACATCCAAGTCTTGTCCAATTTATTGATCATAATCCTAACTGTCTTACAAATTTCGGGCACATCTGCGTGCAGTCGTTCGTTGTAAGCTTTTACGCCTGGCCAGAAAACTGTTTTATATCACGCACACCCCACGACCGGTTTTGTGCTGTTCGCGCTCATCATGTAGGAACAGTAGGATCAGGATCCGAATGCGCTTGAAACCGTAGAAGAATGATAAAAAAGTCGCGCTTGTATGCCACTGTTGGATAAAGTTGGTACGACCAACCTGTTCAATCTCATGAGCCCATACTCATGTAGACTCGGTTTGTACCCATTACTATGAACAAAAAATCTCATTTGCATGCGTTTCCAACACACGAGTCTAAAACCTATCTACATGTTTTTAGTCACCTGATTGAACAGCTTGGTCGTATCAACCTTGTCCAACTGTGCCATACAATCGCTACTGGTTTATCATTATTTCACTGTTCCAAGCGCATACGGATCTGATCTTACTGTCCCTACTTGATGAGTGCAAACAGCACGAAACCGGTCGTGTGTGTGATGGAAATGCATGCAAATGAGCTTTTTGGTTCACGGTTTAAACCCTAAATATATGAGAGTGGGCTCATGTGATTGATTGGTCGTGCCGACCTTATCCGACAGTGGCATACAAGCGCAACTTGTTTAGGATGTATATAGTTCTACACTGGCCCGTTCCCAGGGCTTTTAACCTCTGGCTAATAACGAATCACGTGTTGATAACACCACCTTTCTTGGTATCTTTTGATGTTTTCTGTATTTTTCGATACTTATATTAAATTCTCCGTGCGTCTGTTCTATTTGAAATAAGGTTGTTACACATAACCACGAGGTTCAACTACAGAATCGCAAAGTGATTCTTGGTCAAACACGCGATGTGCTTATTATCGATCAATATATTTTCGTGCTCATATCCCCATCCCTAACACGAGGCCAAAACATTTTCGTGGATATGCGCCTTGAGTGCTTGACGGAGAATTACTTTTTGATTCTTTATTTCAACATCGTGGTTCTTTGTAAGAACCATATATAACAGTGGCATACAAGTTTAACTTTGTTTACCGCTTTTCCACTGTTTCAAGGCTCACTGAACATGATCTTACTGTATCCACCTGATGACGGCGAACGGCCAGAAACGGGTAGTGGTGTGTAAGGGATGGGGATGTGATCACCAAAACATATTGGTCATTTATAAACGTCTTAAGTGCTTGACCGAGTATCATTTTGTGATTCTGTATTTGAACATCGTGGTTGTTTGCAAGCCCCCTATTTCATAGTTTCATACAAGTATACCTTTGTTTATGACAATAAAATTAATTGGGGTCACTAACACTGCTACGCGGATCATTTGGTTCTCACGCGTATAAATCAATGTTTCCCACAAATCATCGTCGGTGTGATTTTTCTCAATGCATCAAGTCATTAATTGGCCACTGCGATTTTTACCGTGTTCGGTGAACAATGTGTGATATGATCGACTATGTTTTCCTTTTGGCAAAGTCCTTTTTAGATGTAAAATATTCTAATCGAGTTAGAAACCCCTGCGTGTTCTGTAAAACGAGGTTAGCTAGGTCCACGTGAATACTCTAAAAGTAAAAGGTTGCGTACAGTCTGATTGGCACTTGTGTTCAGAGCGCAGACTTGGTTGGTTGTATGAAAAATCCCGGAAAGCATCAAATTTAAATATTTGTTTAGCAAAACTCTTATATTGTTCTCTTTACTTTATTTATTCTGGTTTGTTCGAATTCTCAATTTGCATCCGGCTGTTGCACTTTTACATAGCATTTGTTTTCATCCTTCTGATCAAATGATTTTTACAATATAACCAAACAGTCAATTTGGATAATTATTGAATTCAAATTGCGCTGCAGGTGAGGATTAAAATTCGGGAACCACACAGTTTTCAGATTCTAAGTTGTTACATGTTAGAATAGGCATTTTTATCCACGCGAAGAAAACCATACGAAAACTGAAAAGGGGACTGAAATTCTCATTTGCAGGAATTTTCATCACACCTCACCAACGGTTTCTTACTGTTTGCATTCATCAGGTAGATCAAGATCCGCATGCGCTCGAAACGGTGAAAGAATAGTAAACAAGTTGAGCTATTGTAGCCTTTATTTCCGCTGTAGATGAAACCGAAGCTGTTTTGGATTTAAATTTAAATGGCAATCTTGAATGTTCCATTAAACATTAACTTTTCTCTGAGATTCGTTATTCGCATTAAAAATTGTTTGTTCAACTTTCTTTTATTTGCTTAAAATTCGTTCAAACGAGTTAATCTTTCTTTTTCTTGTTTTTCTTCCTTCTTAAGCCTGACACTGTTGGATAAGTTGGGTACTACCTGGAACGGTAAAAATGTTTAATAATGCTAGCTACAATAGTATGTGAAAGCTTAAAAAGGAATGGTCAAAATAACTCACAGAATGCCTATGTGGGTTGGATAACTAGAATATGATAGGAAGGTCAGTATGTGGTTCCCCGCGATATAGAAAATTTCTATTTCCACTAATAGCGTCGGTTGAATTTGTTGAGATATGGTTCAGAACGAATAAAACTTTGAGAAAAGAATAAACTTGTTGTCTTGCTAAAATGGATTTCTTTCCTTAAGCGGCAATGATTCTCACAGTTCACACTTTCGCAGCAGACAGTTTAGATAGTTAGGAACGATCAGCACAGTCACGTTCAGAGAGAATCATCCGCGCTTGTTAGATTCAAAAATATATATTTTTCAAGGTCAAGTTTTAGAAAATTGCGTATACAAAATAGAAATTGGGTAAATACAACAAAACCAACCTGTTCAATCACATATGCGCATACACATGCACATGGGGTAAAACCCATAACCATGAGCTAAAATGCTCAATCGCATGCATTTCCATCATACACAGCTTTTGTTAACATTTACTTGAGCTGCTTGTGTTGTTGTGAGTTAGAGGAAATTCAACGAATCCACACATTTTTCAAATTTTTCGGGTGTTACATGTTAGAATACGCGTCTTTCGTTCACATACAGAAAGCCGTCCAAAAACTGAAAATGAATAAGTTTTAATACAATTTACTTTCACCAAGCTCAAAATCACTTATTTAATATTCTACAAATAAGTCTTTCTAATCCAGAAAATTAGAGTCGTACTTCAGAATATTATTCTTGTTGAACGAACTTCTCCTGTAGCACTCTTTAATTTACACCATACCTCAGTTTCATATGCACCACAGATAAAAGTTACAGGAATCATTGCGTAGCCATAGATTTACAATAGAATATTTTGCAAATCTTTAGAAGATCAGTCACGAGAAATGAAGAATTATAATAGCGAGTAGTCTTTTGACGAGTGCGAGGCATTACGTTTTACTTTTCATGGTAATTATTTTTTTGGAAACTCTGATAGAACATAAATAAAATTTACTTCTCAGAAAACATAGTGAATTTTTGTGATTCAGTTTTGATTGGAATAAAACAGATATAAGCAAGCAAGAACGTCTTGCACATATATTCAGGATGTTGCCGTTGACCAATAAGTTTGAAATAAACTATTTAACTATCAGATTCAGCAGAGCGGTATTACTGAAGTTTGATGAGTGTATCATAATGCAAAAGTGAAAGGCTAATTAAAATACAGATTTATCAAAATTAATAATGCTGTAATAGCGCACAGAACATGAAAATTTTGAATCAAATTTGTTGCTATGAAAGTAATGGCTACAAACTCTATTCAAAAAAACTCTAACCGATTGCACTCAAATTTCTTTGCATTATGAATGCACGATCGGTCCGAAACATATTCCAAGCCATTGCTGTCTATTCAATATGATTTTTGGAAGACAACGATAAAATACTAGGTCCAAAAACATTCATTATAAATTTGTTGGAACTTCAACTAATCATAGTAGCCAATAATATTTGGTGTTAGATTGCACTTCCGGGTCTCAAGAGACAGTGTAACGGACAATCATTTCTGTTGCATCTTTTGTATTTTTTGCAATATATCATATCATATATCACAACACGAAGAAAAGGATGTCAAGTCTTATATCGTGCCTATCATGAATAAAAATGGTTGTGTGTATGGGCGTTCCATGGGTTGGCGCGTGTGTTCAGTTCGAATAAAAACAAACGCACATGAATATAAATCACTTGACAAGTGAACGTTACGAATGTATGGGCAGGTGGGGGTTTCACATAATTGAGGCATGAAGGATCGTATGCCATTGATACAGTTGGGAACAGTAATACGTAGTGACCCCGTGTTGACATTCAAAATCTTGCATACTGAAAACCATCCCCTTAAACACTTGATAAAGCCCAATGACCTTACTCGAACACGAACACATTCAAAGGCTTTAAGCATTCCGTATTCTCGATTGGATATTCGTCGTAATTTCTCTCGTTAGGAATTGCTTCAGTTGGAACATTTTGCCTGAAGAAATCACACGCTCGGAATTTGTTGAGGTTTTCGCTTCCAAACTCGATGAGTTTATGACCAACCATGCGGTATGTGATTGTCCCTATTGATTTTTGAGATAATTTATATATTTTATATTCCTTATATCTTGTCACCCTATGGTTATTGTTAAGCTTGCTGCTTTTTCTACCATAAAACGTTCGGAGTTCTGAGTCTGCTGTCACCTCAAGGGGTACGATCAATACACGAGGGAAGTGGAATGAAGTGCCGTAAACTAAATCTGCCGCTGAATAACCGAAATATTGTTTGACAGTAGCACGTATACCAAGAGGTACCAATGGCAGGTTCTCTGCCCAGTTTTCAGTATTATTATGTGACGTAAGTGCAGCTTTTTGCTGTTGATGGAACCGTTCAACAATTCCGTTAGCGCAAAGACGATAAGTTGTTGTTTTGTGTGATTAGCAGCTAGAAGGATAATCAACTAGCGAAAAAGTTTGGATTGCGAAATATGGCTTGGAGAAACCGTTGCCGGTTAATCACCGATGCCACATGGTTGACATTTCGAAAACTAAGAAACCAGGTCATTAAACTTAGTGTGGAATTTCAAAACGAAAAATATCCATGCTTGCCTATATTTATCGGTTGATCCAGTGGATATTTCAGAACTAACAGTGAGCCTCTTCTGATTATTGTACCTGGAACATATTTCTCAACGTAACATGGTATACAGATCCAAACAAATTACACACGATAGATTTGTCCCAACACAGAACACGTTAGCGGCGTGAATAATGTATTCAAATTGTTTACATATTTACATGTATGCATTATAACAAAACAATGACGAAATATGCACGATTAATTAAATAAAATATACAATGTTTATCTCCACCGCTACATTTAGTTACGAAGGTGGTCGTTCCTCTACGTGCAGCCTGAAGTCTTTTCTTAACTACGATATCGTTTTGGTTTCAACATCCTCACCTCTCAATTACTGAAACCTTTAATTTTGTTTTCAAACCGATGTCTCCTGCACATCTTACATTTTTTTCCATGATCTCTTACACTGAGGACAGTGCAACAACTGAAGTGTGGCAGTGTAACGGACCATCATTTCATACATATTCGATAAAACTTTGTGTTCTGACTTCCGGAGTTCTCATTGTGTATGTGATAGCATTCTGCATGTTGAAAGTAAAGCTTCATCTCAACCGCTACAACAGCTTGTTTTAAATTCATCACTTTAGCAGCTTTTTCAAATCATACTGCGAAGCTTGACAAAAGTTGACAGTGTTCATCGTTCCAGCTTTCAAAACATCATCAGTAATGTCTACCCCATCAGTATCTATAAAATTAGGGATAAATGGGGACACCTTTGTGCGGCGACGAATGAATGTGAATAGCCGTTTCGGTGCACCAGTAGACTCGTCAACCAATCACTGCTGTGATAACATACGTTTTGTTTATTGCCGATAATTGTCCTAGTCAGTTGTGTTTTTCGGCTTACGAATATCGACCACAGCTTTTAACGTGGCCGCAAAAGCTTTCGAAGCTCCTAGTCAAACCAAGGGGAATCTTTGGTTTTATGACGACGTGTGGACAACGGAACAGTCAACTCAATAACTGTCCAGATATTATTGCAGATCACCAACCAACAATCTTCAACATCAGCTGATTGATCGAAAGACCAATCGAGAGATGAAGCCATATCCCGTAACCCACCCGCGTCTGCCTTCCAAAAATTCATTCTGGAAATTGGATCTGGTACCCAACCAATGTTGTGTTTCCAAATAAAACGTAAGGTGGCATGATCACTACAGCCTAATGAAAATTCAGTCCGAAGCTGAGTAATATCGGACTGCGTTGGAGTGAATACCAAGTCGAAAATAGACTCACATCCAGTAGGGCCTACTCTGGTCGGATGGGAAACATGCTGCACAAGGCCCACTTTGAACACAACGTCCATAAGTGCTGCTCGGATGACTCAGAACCTTCATCTAGCGGAGTTCAATCAGTTCAGTTCAGTTCAGTAGGCACAGGACAGTAAGTGGCTGACAAGCCAATAGAGCGTCCAGAATTTCTTTCGGTGGAAAGCTGTGGAGAAACACCCACCACTGCCAAAGGGTCAATCATTTTTCTCCGTGTGGAACCTCTGATTGTCGTAGGACTAGGAGAATGTAGTTATGGGAGCACCGCGCTATAATCGATGCACTGCCAAAAGATAATTTTCTTTCTTCTCTGTTTGCAATCTCTGATGATCGCGGTGCAAGGCGCTGTAGTAGTAAGATAGTAGTAGGAAAGCAACGCGCAATAATCGATGCTCGAAAAAAGAAAAGGCATTTTCTCCTCACCAGCACGGTGAGTGGTCAGCTGATGGAGAATCAAAAATAAGAAGATGCTCTAAAATTGCTACAGTGAATAGCGAGCAAAATGGAGGACAACCTAAGAATGGTAATCATGGGATGTAATCACGGTCTAAACCCTGCTTGAAAGTTGAGACGGAACTACAGGGGATAAGTTCTTCATCGAGCTTGATCCAGAAGTTGACCACCCTGAAGATGAAAAAGTTTTTCCTAGAATCTCTTCGACATCGTTCCTTAGCAAGCTTGAGTGCGTGTCCGCGAGTGCCCAGCTTAGGACTTAATGTAAAGATGTCATCTGGATTAACGCCGCTTAAGCCCTTTAAGATCTTAAAGGTTTCAATCAAATCACCTCTCAAACGACGACGCTTAAGAGAGAAAAGACCCAGAGCCCAAAGGCGATCAGCATAACTTTTCCCACGCTGACCCTCAATCATGCGTGTTGCTAGTCGCTGGACGCTTTCAAGTCGAATGATATCCTTCTGGTAGTGAGGACACCACGCCTGGACACAATATTCCAAATGCGGCCTGACTAACGCCTTGTAAAGTGGCAGGAACACGTCGGGACTTCTGCTGGAAAGCACCGACTTCAACCGAAAGAGCACATTGCGTGCACGTTGCGCTGCAACAGCGCATTGGTCCTCCCATTTGAAGTCAGCTCTAACTAGAACACCCAAGTCCTTAACCCGCTGTGTGGCATCAACGCTAATAGGAGTACCTGACACCTGGACTGTGATCTTGTTGACCAGAGCAGACAAGATTTGGCACTTATTGAGGTTCAGTGGGAGGTCCCACCGTATGTACCAGTCAATGACCCGCTCGAGGTCGTGCATCAGTGTATCTTCATTCGTTGAACCAATACTAGGAGTATTCAAATCGCCAATAATTAAGCAGTTTGATGATCTACCATACTGACATATCTGTAGTATCAGAGTATTGAGAGTATTGGGAGAACAATAAACGATACCTATCGTGGCAAATGAAGCTGCAGTCATTATACGGCACCATAAACTCTCAGCCATACCGGCAGTCTGCTACAAGCGAGCCAACATTGTATCGACAAAGGTCGTTGCTTAACGCGTAGACCATCATTTTTTTATTTCAAAATTTCAAAACAATGATTCGGATTTACTACGGTTCTATTAACAAGATTAATAGACAACAACAATGGACAAACCTCAACTGTACAGGGTGGTACGAATGGTGTGAGCCAAAAATGCTCCATTTTTTCAAATGAAAACAATAAATTCAGCAAATGCTGACAAGATATACTGCCAAATTATAAATGCCAAGGGAAAAAAATTACCAATACAATGGTGAATAATCGTCTATGTTTTCTTCAAATACCACGTGCGAAAATATGTGGAATTTAATGGCAGCCAAGCAATATGAAATACATCAATAAAACAGAAGGAGGTGTACAAGTGGATAAGTTAAATGTGAACACTTAAACAATGGAAGATAAAAACGGTTTAGAATTAAGAAGAATCAAATTGTTCAAACAGAAATTAAGAAGGAATTTTACACAATAATTTCGTCCTTTACAAACACTGCGGCGGAAATATATTGTTGGAAGTATATGGCAACAGCACTACCGATTCTATCGCCCATTCGATCTGAGCGAAAGAGTCTATATTCATGTAGGGCCAGCTTGGGATCAGGTGAGAGCCAGGTTTCCGTCACGGCGTGTATCGCTGGAGGGTCCTGTCTAATCCGATCAAGTGTTCATCCAATTTGTTTCTCATGTTCCTCGCATTAAAATATATCACTCATAAAGATCCAGATCCCTCTGAATGCCTATTGTCAGAGGCACCAAACCAACTTTCGGCATCATCCTTACAACCCTAAAATCCACAATACGCAAGTTAGTTTCACCGGAGGCTCTGCGCTCGCTCATCTAATGAGTAGCTTTTCGCATTTTCACACAATCTTCCGGAGCGAGATCGAAGTTTACTACCATTTAACCTGTAACCCCTCTTTAGCAGTAAAGTTACTTGCTCAGCGGAGTCTGACACAATGTTTAGCGGTCTAGGGCGATTACCTGGCGCTGGCCTGCGCCCTAGACGAAACGATGTGCGTAACGTTACACCCTTTTAACAAAGGGGGCGAGAGCATAGTTTAAGAAATCGCGTTCCCGTGTAACACTGTCTATCGCCAAAGCACCTGTTTTCTCCGGCGCATTGTGAAGAATAATCCAGCATTTTCTACTATCATCAGTGATAAATCTCTGGTCTTTATTCTTGATTACTTTATCTAGCTGTGGTAGTTCCTGAAACTCATTGGGATTAAGAACGTATGTTGCACCGGAAAAACGAACTGCATCTTTTGAACCGAGTACAGGCGAGAAAGAAACTTCCGCAAAAATGCGGACATCTTCAGATTGCACACAAACTTGCTGTAC
Source organism: Atriophallophorus winterbourni (assembly GCA_013407085.1). NCBI lineage: Eukaryota > Metazoa > Platyhelminthes > Trematoda > Plagiorchiida > Microphallidae > Atriophallophorus > Atriophallophorus winterbourni. The sequence continues at coordinate 12,353 of JACCGJ010000931.1, forward strand.
ACATTAGTTGTGGTGGTTATCCTCCTTCGAGGGTGAGCCACTATTTACAATCCCCACATCAATACCTTCAGAAGAGTTAGCAAAAGCCGTGACAACTTGAGTACCTGCGAGCTTAAAACCAGTTGGTGGAAGGCATATCTTACATATCGTGTGAATGATATCGCATGAATATTTCTGAAGATAACGATACATCTCCTGATCTCCACCACATAGAATTGTTGTTGGCCTCCTTCGGTCGATGTCGACCATGGATGTACATCACAAACGCGTGAATGTTCAAGTTTTGCAGCTTTTTGAATGACTAAACAGTCCGATTCGGGAGGAACAATCTCTCCCGCAGCGCTGGCAACGATAGTCAGAGCTCGGTTGTATTGCGTCAGTTGCACGTCGGTGGCGTGATCTGCGTTCAGCCGCCAAGAGCTCTATCTGCTTCTCCCCAGCATGCAGTCGACGCTTTACACAGTGCCTCCAATGTGAGCGGTCAAGTGCAAGTTCTTCACAACTCGCCGGGTCAATGCCAAGAGCTTTCATATTTCTTTTGCAAACGTCTTTGTACCGCAAGTGCGGTCTGCCCAATTTTCGACTTCCTAGTTGCAACTCACCATAAAGTAGGTCTTTCGGAATACGACCATTTTCCATTCTATAGACCTGACCAAGCCAGCGCAGGCGGCGCTGTCGCAATAGAGTGACCATGCTCTGTAGACCAGCCTTTGAAAGCACTTCAGCATTAGTCACTCTGTTCATCCACGATATGTTCAAGATACGACGGATGCTTCGTAGATGGAAAGCATTCCGCTTCCGTTCGTGTCTTGCGTGGCTGGTCCAGGTGCCACAGCCGTACATTGAAGCACTTAGTACGCACGTGCAGTACACCATCATCTTCGTCTTTACAGTCAACTTGCGGTTACCCCAAACACGATAGTTCAATCGGGACAAAATGACAGCTGCTCTGCCAATCCGCTTATCAATCTTCATGTCTAGCGAGAGGTTATCCGCAATGGTTGAACCAAGATATGTGAAATGATGTACTGGTTCGAGCTGACAGTTTCAAAAGTTATGATGAGAGGCGATACAGTCCCTAGGCCAAGGACTTTCGTCTTGCTCATGCAGATTGTTAAACCAAAGTCTTTGCATGCCGACAAAAAACAGTCCATTAGCGACTGAAGGTGCTCTTGGGAGTGAGCAATAAAGGCTCCATCGTCGGCCAACAGCAGGTCACGGATTAGCACATTTCGTGCCTTGGTTTGTGCTCTAAACCGGTCTAGGTTGAAAAGCTTGCCATCACTTCGCGTGCGTAGGTAAATACCTTCTGAACTCACCCCGAAGGCGTGCTTCAGAAGCCGAGCAAAGAAAATGCCGAACAGCGTGGAAGCAAGAACACGCCCTTGTTTGACGCTTCGGCGAATTTCAAAGGCTCCTGAGCTGAAACCGTTGAAATGGACTGAGCCCTTCATGCCTGAGTGGAACGAAATAACGAGTTTCAGCAGTCTTGAGGGGCAGCCTATCAAATCAGGCATTTTGAAAAGACCCTACCTGCTGATGTAGTCGAATGCCATCGTTCAATCAATTAAAACAGCGTATAATGGCATACGCTGTTCCCGACACTTTTCTTGAAGTTGTCTCAGCGAGAAGATCATGTCAACGGTTGATCTTCCCTTGCGGAAGCCACATTGAGATTCGGATTAAATTCTATCAGCTAAAACTTTCAGTGGAATCTGTTAATTTGAAGCAAACAATTTGCCTGCAACATTTAGAAGGGATATTCCTCTGTAATTGTTGCAGTCGCCTCTATCACCCTTATTCTTAAATAGCGTGATGATCTTGGTGTCTCACATCTCTTGTGGGACACACTCGCCCTGAGAGCACCCGAGAAGTAAATGGTGAAGAGATTGTAATAATGCTATTCTCGATAATTTGATGAGCTCAGGTGGAATTCCGTCGTCACCAGGGGCCTTCCCATTCGCTAAGCGGTCGATTGCTCTATTGAGCTCATCAAGAGTAGGGGGAGTATCTAGATATTCAATAGTCGGCAACCGCTCGACATTTTCAAATAAATGTGGTAAAACCGTACTGTCCCTAGAGTAGAGAGAGGAGAAGTGCTCTACCCATCTTTCCATCTGCTGAGTTTTGTCCACAATCGGGTCACCAGATACAGACTTAATAGGAGCCGTTTTAAGTTTGTTTGGACCAATGGCTCTCTTGATCCCATCATACATGCCGTGAAAATTTCCAGTATCCGCAGCTTTTTGGATACTAAGGCTAATTTCTGTCCAGTAGTCATTTGCACATCGCATTGCAGTCTGTTAGACCTTATTTCTGGCTGCTCTTAAAAGTCGTAAGTTTTCATATGTTGGCATACCTTTGAACCTCAAGAATGCTGACCGTTTCTCATCCAACACAGCAGTCATCTCAGAAGCTTTTGCTTCGAACCAGTCGCTCGTCCGAGCTTTCTTCGGACCGAAAGTGGAAAGTGCGACTCGGCATATGCAGCTTTTAATCGATTCCCAGTTTTCTGAAGCCGATTCAAGTGGGGTTGTCTTGCTGAACTCGGCTGTGAAGGCTTTTGCAAATCGCGCAGCTAGATTAGGTTCGCACATGCGGGTGACGTCAATCCGAGGCTTACCAGACAATTTGGTGCGGTGAAATCTCGTGTCGGAAAGCTTCAGTTTTGCACAAACCAGTGAATGATCAGTGTCACAGTCTGCGCTTTGATATGATCTGGTGAGAAGTACGCTTCCTATATTAGTGCGCCTAACAAGAATAAGATCAAGCTGGTGCCAGTGCTTAGAGCGAGGATGTTTCCAAGAGACCTAATGCTGTGGTTTTGTTTGAAAGAAAGTGTTACTAACACAGAGACTGAACTGTGTGCATAATTCTAAAAGGCGTAGTCCATTTTCATTAGTTTTACCTACACCGAATTTCCCGAGACAGCTTTGCCAAGATTCGTAATACGCACCAACTCTAGCATTGAAATCACCCAATACCACTACACAGTTTCTTTGTGGCACGTTTTTCAGGACTGTTGCGAGGTTGTAATAAAAAGCGTCTTTTCCAGCAGTCGTCGCAGAGAGCGTCGGCGCATAAACGTTTACCAACGTAATGGTACCAGTAATGCACCTCAGATTTAGAGTCCAAATCCGTTCGCTCCCGCTGTTGCATGGTTCTGTTGCTTTTAGGAGGTCGTTTCGAACGGCAAACCCAACTCCATGCAGTCGAGGCTCATCAGAACCCCTTCCTTTCCAAAAAAACGTGTAATCTCTTTCTGTTAGCTTACCAGTGTCTGGTAATCGCGTCTCTTGTAGGGCTGCCACGTCGACCTTTAGTCTCTTTAACTCGTTGTTGATAACAGCAGATTTTCTTACGCCTCTGATATTCGAGACGTCGTCGTGAAATCCAGGAAGCATGGACCGGACGTTCCAGGTTCCCAGTTTCAGAAATGACATTGGTTTTTTCGTAGTTGGTTTCGCTGGTGCGGAAATAACAGTCTGCTTGTCGGTTGATTCCTAATCCCCATGCACCCAATGAGGATAGCAGACCGTGGCGAGACGGCACCATATTGGCTGGGGGCTGCTCAGCTTGAGGCGGGCGGTAGCCGTCCAATGAGACCTGAAAGTCTCTCCCACCGTTTGAAGCAGCCCCAGGCGCTGAGCTCTACGCCAATCGAGCCATAGCTTTTAACCGGTATCTGCTGCTTACGATGTTATTATCCGCAGAAGCGGAATGGAGTGTCCTCTCCATTGGTGCGTTGTGATGTACGCCAGGGCAGTTCAAAGTGGAGAACTAACTGTTGCCCATGCAGCAAGTGCTCCCTCTCCACGGCACCACCGGAACCAAAGGAACAGCTAGGTTGATACGTTTGTACAACGATGCAGTCGCAGAAGTTGGCAGGGCGAATTTTGTAAGACTTTCGGACGGCCGAACCGACTCCGGCGCGGATTTTTCCTCGAGTTGACTGCTGGCATTTTCATGATTGGAGTGAGCCCACAGCAGTGGAGTCGAGATAAGGGGGTCCTTCCCCCAAAGGTGAACGCGCCTTGAATGATATACGAGCTCCACCTGCCCGGAGCATGCTGGTTTTGAGGCGCCAGTCAGCCGCCCTCGCCCTTTCTCCTGTCAGTAGAAGCAGTTCCGCCGGGTCACACAGGACCACGCGTGCTGGCCAGGAGCTGGACTTGGTTGTCGGTTGGTCTCGGTAACTAGTACCAAGTGCTTAACTGCCATACAACCATGATATGGTAAGAATTCTAAAAAGATGGGGAAGGGTGGACCTAAAATTCATCTGAACATGTAGATTAGGCACATGCATATTGGGCTGAAGTGCCTACACCTCGAATTAAACATGCATTCAAGCAACTGTAAGTATAAGAGCAAAGACATTTGACGTGAACACGTAGTAAATAAAAATTACAGGACAACAAGGCGGACCTGATATCGACAGAACCGTTATGTTCTTTGTGAGAATAATTCACATAGCCACCCCGAAACATGCAACCAGAGTATGTCAAGAGTAGGCGGGTGGCAAAGTTTGAAAAAATTAAAGGAACTGAAAAGGGCAGCTACGTGTTGCTTCGGAATAAAACTGTTGATTAAGAGAAAATGAAACAACCCTTTGGGTAAACGCCACGTGACAATAAGCAAATTTCTTCGCGGCGTTGACATGCGTTCCAATAAATAAGTCATACCGACGCGACTGGTGGGGTCTCGCCTTGCGCCTTGCAATAGGTAGGGCAAATTCCCATCGCGGTTGGATTAACCCTGTCGGGGGTGGCAGTGGGGATAAGCTCCCACTGTTTATAAAATGCTCCCGTATGGCGCGCGTCTCAAATAGCCTCTGACAACCAAGTTCAGCTTCTGACCTGCACGAGTGGCTCCCCGAGCCCGGCGAAACAGCTTTTACCAACAGGAGAAGGGACGGGGGCGAGTGACTGGCGCCTGAAAACCAGTTTGCTTCGGGCAGATGGGAGGTCTTTTCATCTAAGGGAAGGAAAACACTGATTTTCAACCTCGGCTGCCTTGTGGGATATCCGATCGCGGGAAATGCTTCGAGAGAAAACCTTCAGGAAAAATATAGAACAGAGTCTGATAGACGGTTAGTCGGTGCACACCACCTCTTTCTGGCAACTCTTTGCTGCCTTGCAGGTCGCACTTGGTTGTGCAAAGGCTAGAGAAACTGACTCGAACAAACGCTGAGTGGTGCTAGGGACGCTGCTTTGTACCCAAATTCTCAAGAATCGTCCTTGAAGCCAACTCATCCTCCAGGAGAAGATAGCCGTACAAAAGGAAAAGGAAAGGATTAATCCTATGTATTGTGGTGCTCACATCCCCATCACTTACAATCATTTCCAATTGAACGAGGATTAATCCTTATTTCCACCACACCATGGTGAAACATGGATACCGGCAAGTTTTTAGAATAACCCGAACAGATTAACACGTTTTTCAGCGAATGTAATGCGTTGTACCATGGATTAGAACAAGGCTTACGGCCCTTAGTGGTCTGATAAATGAGCGATACCTAAAAAATGGGTCGTGAAGTAGGATTACGACGGTCATTTAAACATTTTATCGATACGCTTACTTTGAACCACATCGAACATGCACCCACATTAAACATATTTAACATTGAACAGCTTTAGCGTTATCGGCGACCTGTTTCGAACAAACCAGACAAGAATCTCCAAAGTGAGCAGCGGATACCCCATTCTCTTGAAGCTTCCGTGTAGTCGGTGCTGCATGATCTCCTTTCGCAGATTTACCAGTCGTAACCATGTTCAAATCAAAAAACATAAAATCGTTTTGGCAGTTCAGTTCAGTTTAGTTCAGTTCAGTTTGCACAGGACGATATGTGGCAGAGTCGTCAATCGAGCGTCCAGATTTCTTCCGGTGGTATGCCAAAAAGAGCTTTCCACCAAAAGAAATTCTGGACGGTCGATTGGCTCGTTAGCCACTTACTGACCTGTGCAAACTGAACTGAACTGAATATTTCTCACTGTTCTTCGTTTTCAATGTCATCGGCCATACGTTACTTGAACGTTTTAAGCGCAACGTTCAAATATCAAAGAAGTGGATTTTTGAATTGCAAATTTCGTGAACGCTCCGTTTAATTTTCAGCTTAATTATCATCCACACGTAAGTATAAGTTCCATGTAATATTATTGTTACAGAAAAAATATTAATAATCCTAAAATGCCATAAATCCTTGGCCACATTTCAAACTGCTCTTTCGACATTTAAAAATAAGTTATTTATGGGATAGTTAGCTAGTATTTTTTTATTGTTTGCTGGAGTGTTTTTTCTGGATTCTGAATGTTCCATAATGTCAATATTACCAAAACAAATATCGATGCGCTACGGACTATACAAAGATAGACAACATTAAATTTTATACCACTCTTTCTTGTTGGATCTCATTACTTTAATAGATCAATAGTTTATTACGGTATAAAAAGCCTGGATCAGGCTTGTGCTTTCATACCATACCATACCACGTGCAGTCTCTGACTGTGCGGCACTTTGCCTGGATCAGACTTGTGCTTTCATACC
>JACCGJ010000931.1:19895-41289 GCA_013407085.1 Atriophallophorus winterbourni
AAGGTTCGCACCTATCGGTGGCTGGTGACCGACGAAGCGGTTCATACGCCCTTTTCTGGGAATTTCCAGTTCGGAGCCCGATAACCCCGTTGATAGGTTGGTGACTTCAGTTTTTGCCTGTGCACCAGACAATGTCCTTGGATAGGACAAGGGGCAGTGACTTTTGGAGCGGCGAGTCACATCCGCCGCGTCGTGATGTCATCATTGGATTTTTTGTGGCTTTTTATAGGGAGAACGCTTGCCAGGCAAAAACCCACCACACCCTCAGACACCACCGCCGAACCTTTCGCTGAGCTCGGAGAACCGAGCCCACCCAGCTGGCACCACGTGGAGGTATTTCAGCAAGTCAGCATAAATTGGTCAGTATAATCAGTACGGGTGCGAGGAGGCCTTATAGCGGGCCACACTCGCTTTAGAGTTGCGTCTTCCCGAGTTCGCTAGGCGGTAGCTTGAGAATAGGAAGGCTTCGGGGTTGTGTTAGACATTTCCGGGATTCTTGTGGCATTTGTACGGGTAGGGCATCGACTTTAGACACGGGAAATAGTGATTCTGAAAGAGTGGGAAACTTGGAACGCATTATAATCGGTGTGAATACAGAAGAAAAAACGTCACGCAGAATAAACATACCCTTTCATATGTGTGTCCAAGCGTTGTTTAAAGGTTGAGACTGATTGGGAGTTTACAACGGTTGCCGGCAGTGCGTTCCATACTCGCGTAATTCGAAGCGGTAAAAAATTACTGCGGCAATTAAACCGGCTGGTTTGGTGTGAGAGCTTGAGATTATGTCCACGGTGATTGACAAGAGGAGACAAGATAAACATATTCCTGCATGGATGATTGATTTCAGTAAGTGCACGGAATGTGAAAATCAGATCTCCCCGCAGACGACGGTATTTCAGGGAAAAGAGATTACATCTTCTCAGACGTTCCTCATATGCTGTACTGGACAAACCTCGAATAAACTTGGTAGCTCTGCGTTGAGGTTGCTCCAGTTGCTGCATATCCTTCTTTAGCCATGGACTCCATGCGCAGACAGAGTATTCCAGCGATGGACGAACATAGGCTGTCAACAAACGTGGCAGGATCTGTGCGTGAAAATGTCCGAAGGCTCGTCTAAGAAATCCTAGATTTCGGTTTGCCGATCCAGCAGCCTTGCAGCAATGACGAGAGCAGCCTAGGTCCCGCTGCATAATGATTCCAAGGTCCGTTTCGCTCTCGACATTTTGTAGTTGCTCCCCTCCAAGGGTGTACGGAACTGGTGATTTAATTTCTCAGTGAAAGAGTATGGCACTTAGATGTATTAAAATTCAGGCGATTTTCAGATGACCACTTGTGTAGCACATCTAGATCGGCCTGCAATTTGTCGTGGTCATCTGATGTCGCCAAAGCTTGATGTCATCCGCGAACATAAGAAATGGTGACTTTATTGTTAACCCGGTATCATTGATGAAAAAGAGAAACAATCGTGGGCCTAGTACGGATCCCTGTGGGACACCACAGGTCGCTGTGAAGCTCTCCGAATGGGATTGCCTGACACGCACACGAAGAGTTCGATTTTGCAGGAATTTTTCTATCCATGCCAGAAGGGGACCACCAATTTTATAAAACTGGAGCTTGTGCAAGAGGATACTATGGTCAACACGGTCAAAGGCTTTGGAAAATTCGAGGTAAACAACGTCTACTCCTAAGCCGGAATCAACTGCTTTGGTCCAGTCATCGCGCGCAAGTATGACGTTTGTGGTGCATGAACGATGGCTGCGGAACCCGTGTTGTTCCGATGTGAGAAGGTTGTTTGTTTCCAGGTGATTCATTATTGCGTCGGCCAGGATACTCTCCATAATCTTGGAAATAATGGGAAGAAGGGTAATTGGGCGGTAATTGCTCGGCATTGTACGATCACCGGATTTAAATATAGGGGGGATAAGTCCGTCTTTCCATTGTTGCGGTATTTCTGTGGCGTCCAAAGAACGCTGGAATAAGGCTGCTAGGTAGTCTGAGATTATGGGCGCTGCGGCAATTAAAGCTTTTGGGTGTATCCCATCGAGCCCCGGGGAGGCGTTTTGGCGCATGCATAGTATTTTTCGATGAACAATCTCAGGGGTAAAAAGATTGGTTGAAAATGTGGGGGATTATTGAAATTTGGCGTAGCTGTAGTATATTATTGTAATAGTTTTTACACAATAATTTAAAAATGGACAAAGTGCCCCCAAGCCTTTGGGTGGGGGCGTGGTATAATAACAGGTTGCCAGGCCGAAGTGAGGAGTGCTTATGATGACTCCACCTCAAGCCTGGGCCCGAAAGCCTAAAACGCAAGGCGCGGAGCGAGATTACGATCGCACCTATCGGGGCAGGATTACTGTAGGTACAGTTTACCAGACCATTCGCGAGGTAGCGACCAAAGCAGGAAGGGACCCCGACATTCATCCCAACAGCGAGCGGGATCCTGTGGATTCATACGGCCTCTTATGTATACAATGGTCCGCGGGGAACAAAGGGACACTGTGTTTGTCTGGTTCTCACATTGACCCACCGGTATGAGTAACTCTGAGATGCCACGAAGACATCACCCATATAGCTCCAATGGATCATCGAGGCACGCTAAGCCCGCTGCAACACGTCAAGTCCAGTCTCGGCGCCAAACGGATCCAGTCTCGGGCGCAACGTGTCGTAGCTGTAGTGGACCTTGTGTTACCTGAAAGATAGGTTCGAAGTGCGTCCGGAGTGCATTCGCTGCGTCAACGGACGTAGCAGTTAACCCTCTCGAAGATTGAAGAGGTGGTATGCCGATTTTTACTTTTCTTTTGCTGTTTATATGCTGGTACAGGAGTTTTGGGTTCTGCACGAATTTATCAGTCAGGCTGCGTTGATATAAGTATCGATCTTGCCGCTTGAGAGAAACGCTATGGTTCCGCAAACGTCGATATGATTCCCAGCTGGAAGGAGTGGGACATGTAGTATACTTGTACCAAGCTTCATTACGTAGTGCAATTACTTTTCTAGTTCTGCTTCGAATTTCTGCATTTCTGCGCTGCGGTGCATATGGCTTTTCGAATGTACAAATATCCAAGAGTGCATGCCATTTCGTCACAAACTCGGTCCAGCAGGCGTCAAGTCCCAAATTTTCGGGCACAGTCCAATTGTTAGCGGAGACAAGTTCGGATAAAAGACGATAATCGGTCACATATCGCTGTTTTTGTACACGATTGTTTGGATAATAAGCGTACGAGATATATGAAAAACATAAGATTACGTGGTCACTTTTACCTAGTGGGGGATACGTAACCAAGTTGGATATCATATGCTCTTCATTGGTAAAGATTAGATCGAGAGTTGATGCATTGGAGCTTCCACTATAGCGGGTGGGGTCCAGTACGTGATTGTACAACGGGTGAGAGGTAATAACTTCCAGAAAATCTCTTGCAAAGTTGTGAACCGTGGTACCTGATGACAAACCAGGTGAATTAAAGTCGCCCATAATTAACATGTGGGTAAAGTTCATTGATAAGAAATTCCGGATACAAGTAAGCAAACAATGGTCACTTTCTTCCGATGTGTTTGGGGGACGGTAGATTACGGCAAGTAGTGCAGAATCACTTCTTTGTAATTTGAGGCGGCACCAAAGGGTATTGGTGTGGGGTAATCTCTCATCATCAACCAGTTCACAGGAGAGAGCTTGATTAACGTAGAGGAGTACACCACCACCTTTGGATGGACGATCCATACGAAAAAGTTGCATTCCGGACAAGGCGATTTCAGAAGATAATACATCTGTGGTGAGCCACGTTTCTGTTATCGCAATAAGGTCGAAATTTTCGGCTAAATTCAAGAGATTTAGTTCAGAATGTTTTGTCAAAAAACCTCTGGCATTTGTATAGCAGCATTTTAAATATTTTTGATGCAGTAATTGGGAGTCTGTTGTGCCGATCTCAATGGGATCGGCTACTGGAGGTGCACTTATTCCACCGGCCCCGATGAAGCCACTCTTTCTTGTTGGATCTCATTACTTGTAACATCATTTGTTAAGAAATAATTTATAGTGATCTGTTAGTCCGGATTCAATCTACTTGTCGTTAATGTGAGAATCGGTATGTTAACTGTAACCCTCATTTCTCTGTCGTTTCAAAGCTTTTGCCAACCCGTTCGGCGACTGTTTTTTTGTACCCGAAACAATCAAATCAAAGTTCAAATAAACTCATCTTACTTAAACTGCAAAAGATGGAAATAATTTGCCTACTGCCTTAGCCATGATAATCATCATTGACAGCTTTACTTCTGCAGTAGTTACCGAGCGCTTGACCTCCATGTAACCACTAGCCTAGATAGATGGGCTAGAGTGAAACCTAGAAAGCTATTGAACCTGTAGAAATTTAGGCAGACACTCTTGTATAAGATGCCCACACCTCGATTCAAATGGGGATTCAATCGATTTTTGCGAACGAGTGCAACAACATGAACATGACAACTTTCTTCCGGCTCTCATTGTCAAACATCATAACAAGCTTTTCTCGTCGCTTCACTTGACACCATACAAAATTATTCAAACACTCCTAGAAGATGTCTACAACAAGACTACCAACTTAGGAGACTGTTCTCCCCAACTGCAGATATTTTACGAGTCGAAGCATTCATCTACTTGAGCCGATTTGAATTCTGACTACCCTTGCTATAATTAATAGTCAATAGTTGTGCACGGATGGGCAATCGTGCAGCACTTCTGTGCTGTACGGCTAACATCGTGCTAAATTGATTGGCCAGCGGTGGTGAGCTGCATGCTGAAACACGCTGGAGTCTCACTACAATTTCTATTTCCCCCCTCATATCTGTCTAGGCCTGGGCAACCTGACAGTAATATCGCCCACGTGCAGTCTCTGACTGTGCGGCACTTCGCCTGGACCGGGCTTGTGCTTTCATCATCATAGTCAATAGTGTATTGTGGAAAAAAGCTACAAGCTTAATGGAATAACCACAGGATAGTTAGCATATTGGGTCTGAATAAGTTTCAGCAGTTCAGCAAAGTGGTCGAAGGGAAACGTGATCCATATTTGTTTGGACGGAAAACGTTGTGGAAAAAGGGGAAGATATGTCGCATAGAATATAATAGTGAAAAAACATAATCAAGAATTGTGTATCGTGTGATAAAAATGGAGGTCAAGGCGTTCTTTAAAAATATCTAGGGATGGGGAAGAAATAACCAAAAGAGGTAGGGCGTTCCAAGCACGAAAAATCCGGACGGCAAAGGAGTTTCTGCAGCAGTCCAATCTGCTGTGCAGATGTGCCAACTTCAGGTGATGACCACGATTTGCTGAGTATGGGGCAATTTTAAGTATACCCCTTCGTGGGTGAGTTTCTTCCGTCAATATCCGATACGCAAGGATCAGGTCGCCTCGGATACGACGATAGTTTGTAGAAAACATGTGCAGGATGTGCAATCGTACAGTACTTATGTGCTGTACGGCTAACACCGTGCTAAATTGATTGGCCACGGGTAGTGAGCTGCATGCTGAAACAGGCCGGAGTCTCACTACCATGTCCTGTTCTTTTTTCTTCCTCATATCTGTCTATGCCTGGGCAACCTGACAGTATCTTAGCCCACGTACAGTCTCTGACTGTACGGCACTTTGCCTGGATCAGGCTTGTGCTCTCATACCATACCATAGAGAACATTCTTAGAGTTGTAGGACGTTCCTCGTAGCTGACGAAGCTAAGCCCCTTGACAAGCTTTGTAGAACGTCTCTGAGGCTGTTCTAGTGTGTGCTGGCCACGTTTCAACCCTGGTTTCTAGACGGAGACAGCATACTGCAAGTGTGGCCTGATGTACGCCTGAAGAAGAAACGGAAGGAGACGTGGATCGATTGTTCCGAACGCACGCTTTAAAAGCCCAACGTATCTATTTGCCACGGTTGAAGCTCTACCACACCGAGTCGAACAGCCCAAGTCATCTTCTACAATCACCCCGAGACCTTTTTTGCATTGTGACTGGAGCATCTTGCCACCCAGATTATAGCCAGGGTCTCCAGGAAGACGAATGCGTAATGCATGGCATTTGTCAGTGTTGAATGGTAGGCGGTTGATCATAGACCATGCGTGTAATGAATCCAGGTCGGTACTTTTATACTATGCAGGTAATACTGTACTGAACTGATTTCATATCGGTACTGAGCTGCATGCGGAAACGCTGGATTCCCACTACTATTTGAGTTTTATATCTGGCTAGGTATAGATAAGCTGACAGTATTCCAGTACACGTACAGTCTCTTACTGTGAAGCACTTAGCCTGGACCAGGCTTGTGCTTTTATACATACATGCAGTCTGATAATACGGCGTGTGCATACATAGTGAAACATCATTGAATAGTTTTGCAAATTAGTTTGAGCATTTCTCACAGTTCACACGATTAGGATGCTGTGCCCGTTTAAAAATTTCCCACCATAGCTATGTGTAAACTGTATGTTGATGGCACAAGGACTACTTACTGTGGCCACCATCTCCCTGTCCATTAATTGAAGTTTTGCCGTATTTCCTCCTGCCACATTAATCCAAGGTAGAAGCCCGACTAAATGAAACGTAGGGGCATGCTAATCATAAAACCGCGAAATCTAAAATCGGAGCAATTCTCGTGCGCTTTAAATCCTTCACGGATATTTAGTTATGCGGTCTGCTAATTACACCAATTAAGTTGTTTTGATTCTCCCTGGTAATCAGCTGCAACTGACAATACTGCAGTCTCGCTTTCATTATTGCTTTTTCCTCTGCCACATAGTCTATTTTTTGCTTTTCTCTTCTGTTTGGTATTGATAATAGATGCACATCGCAAGCGTATCATTTTTCATACTCCAAACTTTTCCACTCGGCTATGCAGTTTGATTCCATAGTAAAAATCTCTACTGCAAACCATCTGGCAGGTTATATTTCAGTGCCATAACTTACTAATACTGTCAAGTTGGCATTAGAAATCCACCATGTTCTTTCCCACATACAGATCATAAACGGTGGCAATGTCCGTATTCATGAATACCGTTTATTTGTGCTTGACTCTCATTGACTGACTTTAGGATTGTGCTTACAAAGAGATGAGGGAATGGGGAAGTGACAAATTACACATATTTTTAATGATAAATAGCTTAAACTGTTTGTTGAGGCACTCAAATTCCTGCCATATGCAAATAATGATCAATTCTCTTAAATCTGCTAGTATACTTACTTGCAGTTTCACATTATTGCATCATAACAGACCTTTTAGGTTTCACTTGGCCGGCGTACAGGTTTATTCAACTAGACTAATGTGCAATCGTGCAGCACTTCCGTGCTGCGCAGCTAACGCCGTGCTACATCGAGTTGCCATCGGTAGTGAGCTGCATGCGAGTACACGCTGGAGTCTCACTACCATTTCTATTTTCCTTCCCCTTATCTGTCTAGGTCTGGGCAACCTGACAGTATCTTAGCCCACGCGCAGTCTCTGACTGTGCGGCACTTTGCCTGGATCAGGCTTGTGATTTCATACAAAATAGACTAATGTGCAGTTTTGAGTGATAGCTTTATTGAACACGACTTTAAGATGGGTCTTCAAGTATGAGTAACCACTGCGATTACCGATCATGTGAACCCCACAATTCTAGAGACGGACTGCGACTAAATTCGATTGGTATGTATGAATGTATGAAAGCACAAGCCTGATCCAGGCAAAGTGCCGCACAGTCAGAGACTGCACGTGGGCTTAGATACTGTCAGGTTGCCCAGGCCTAGACAGAAATTCGATTGGTGTACTAGTATGAGCCTACAGCTTTACGTTTTGTCATCGTCAGATTATCTGACAGTATATTCGCCCGTGTGCAGTCTCTGACTTTACGGCATTTTATATGGAGAACGCTTACCATACCATACCAGAATGCTGGAACTTGATGTTGCAAACACATAACTGATTTTAGGCCGCAAACTCAATTAATCGGTCGCCGTTCTCGCAGTGCTGCCATAGGCCAAATCTATCCAAAATTCGATTGGTTTCTGATCCAGTACGTGCGTCCCAATCTCCCCAGAGAGATAAGCAACATATACGCTGTAGTCTTTTTCTTCCGTCCACACCAAACTAGCGCGAGCCAAATGCAGCAACTAACGCGGGATATGACATATTTTTAGTGATACATTTCTGATTACCTTCCTGCTTGACAAACCATCTTTTACATTGGAAGACACCTACCGCAAAGTGCTTGCTTATGTTCAACTAGGGTGTGGATACCAAAACTAGATGCTCCTTTCAGGTTAGTTGCTAGAACTCTGACATGTATCGGTTGTGGACTAAAGGGGTGATACGGGATATCCCAACCGCCTTGACTCGTTTGAGTGTCCTTACGTGTAGAACTGCTCAATTCACAATTAAATTCCACCAAAGTAATTTATTGTCTTGATGGAATCGAATTGGTTATCGTAAAGTATTTTTACCGCCTTTCCCCACAATCACAGGAAGCAGTTCTTCAGAGTATTCCTAGTGTTTTCCTTACGGGTAGTATTGAACATTTTTGAATTCCCGAGTGAGTGTATAATATATTCTTGCTGGTTAAAGACCCATAATCTGTTTAACGCGTTTTTGTGCTTTCCTCAGGAGTGACCAGCCCTGCCACATCTGCTCTCATTTTCGTTTGTATGAATTAGTTCGATTCCCTGGGAATGTGGGTGATCGTTGGCTTATGTATTTTAGTTATAAGAGAAACTGTCATTGAGACTCTACATTTAGCTGGGTACCAATGCCGAATCGGTTTAGCAGTTCCAAGGTTTAAACGGTCAAACCTGACAGTGAGAATGAGCCCGTGTTATATATAAAATGCTCCGATTTGAGACGCGTCTAAAAATATGTTTGACAAAATGTTCTGCTCCTAACGTGCCTTTCGAGCTTCAGTACTGCTTTTTTATGGATAAAAGGGCGAAAGACAGGTGACTAGCGTCTTAAAACCTGTTTGCTTTTAGTGAATGAAGGTGTTGTAGATTATTCAAAACCATTGATGTTTTGTGGGTTACTCGAAGGGCTAAGCAGGCTTTGGGAAACCGCATAGAAAAATATCTGATACGAGATCCCGGTCGCACAGCGCTCTCTTTCCGTCGATTCTTTACTGTTTTCACCGCGAAAAGGTCAGAAAGGTTTAATGGAACAAACTCCACCTGTTGTTGGAGAAAGCACTTTTATGTTGTTAACATTAAACTTCATGAAATTCTCTCAAACATCTTTTTAAATTCTTTCGTGTGGCGTTCGCTCTTTGAGACGCGGCTCAGGTTAAATGTATGCAAGTTAGAGCTTTCAATATTGGGAATTACGAGACTATCCTTTATCGCCAGTTCTGTTTAGCTCCATCCTCGCCTGGATCACAAATCAAGCACTAATGGAATACCGCGAGTTTTAATTTTTGACTTATTTCTGGATCGTTTATATGGACTAAACTGTTCCGCCGGTAGTGAGCTGCATGCTCAAACATGCTGGATTCTCACTGCCATTTTTTATTTCACTCACATTCATTAGATGTCTATCGTTTTTTGGCACGGATGTGAGATTGTTCAATACTTCAGTAGTGCGCAGCTAACCGTGCTAAATTGATTAGCCACTCGTACTGAGCTGCATGCCGTCGCGCTGAGACTGGATCTTTGCGTGGTGCGATGGTTTGTGTACCTCCAGGACCCATTGAGCTATGCTCAATGGTGACTTTTGATGCCAGCAGTGCTATTCATATCAGGAAGGTCGATGAATAGAGGTCAGAAAATCTCAGTCTCAACTCACTGCCTTGTGGTTCAGGCTTTTTAACCAAAGGCTCCGGGTGGGGCCCCTTAAGTCAACCGTCTATTTCGGCCTGGGCAACCGCGTAGTAACACACCTACAAGCAATTATGAAAATATAGGTAAAAATGACAGGTCCCGTGTTCCCTACGGATGTAGCCATTTTCTACACTGGTTTCATAGCGAGATTGCTACAATTATTTGGTTATAGCAAACAACTAAGACGAAAAACGTTCACACAGCTATGAGAAGCTTAATTATAGCACGGTGCTTTGCTGTCTGGTTGTATCCACCCATGGATTGCATGGAAGTTTGGATGCGAAAGTCTTTGGAGCTGTCTGCACGGAGTACCCGAAATGTATGTTTGGATCTTTAAAGCAATATATTGCCAAACTTGGGGGGGGGTTCGAGCATACGGACAATTGTCGTCCTCGTTCAATATCTCCAGCGGGATTCGGTAGGGCTGCCCTATCTCGCCGTTCCTTTTTAACTTCGCGATCGACGATGTCCTAAGGAAAGCTTTAGCTGGTCTGGTGGGCGCTCATGCTGAACTTCTGTCGGGTGAAAGAGCTACCGAACTAGAGTATGCGGATGACATCGCATTTTTGGGAGATGTCCTTCATATAATGCAAAAAGGCCTGGACAGCCTGGCACTTGAAGCTTTAATGTATGGCATGTGCTTTGCGCCTAACAAGTGTGAAACACTTACCCAGTACTGGAGCGGCTCTCTTCCAACCTAACTGTGTGCGATGTCAATCTTGAATCGGTCAACAGCTTTGTTTACCTTGGCATTTGTATCTCTGCTGGCGAGATCTCACAGTGTTGGCAAAGCGGGTGCAGCGTTTGCTAACCTTCTCTATTTGTGATGTCGACGCGATGTTTCACTCCATACTAGAAGCCGAGTGTACAACGCAGTGGTGCGTGCTACACTCCTTTATGGCTGCGAAACCTGGTCTATCCGAGCGGAAGATGTCCGTCGGCTTTCTGTTTTTGACGCCCGTTGCCTGCCCGTAAGATTGCTCGCATTCGATGGCAGCATCGCGTTAAAAATAAAGATGTTTGCAAGCGATTGTTAGGACCAGGTAGCCACGGACTGAGAGAAATGCTGATGCTTGCTAGTTTGCGATGGTTGGGACATGTGTTTAGAATGCCTCATCACCGTTTACCATACAGCGTGTTATTCGCAGAGCCTGGCAGAAGCTGGGAGAAACGATCGGGTGGCCAGTCCGTGACGTGGTCCGTTGGGATGAGGAAACTGACCGTAGCGCTAGACTCAATTTGGCGTATTCGTTTGCCTGGGTGGGATCCAAAATATCTACCTAGTTGACTGGAGACCTTACGATATATGTGTGAAAACCGACGTCAGTGGCGCCAGCGTATTTTATTGTGTCCTAATCTTTTATTTGGTATATTATTATTTTAAATTTGTTGAACAAAACAAAAACACAATCGAATGCAGTGAAACTACACAAACAAGCTGCTTTTGCGCATTTGCTTTGGCAGATTCCGCTTGCCTGTTTTTTTCTTTTTCACGCGCTTGCTTATCTGCTTTTCCTGCTTAATATGGTTTGGCGCTTGTCTGGCTCCAGACTTGTGCTTGATGATGGTGACGATACATACATATATACATCGTTTGTTGTTCAACTCCTAAACCCTCGAGTTCGTTTCATCGGTTTTCTGATTGTAATCACTCTTCTCTTTAGCTTTCAAGTCATGGCAAATTCACTACACTTCACTTCACGCCTACTCTGTCGACGCCTGCTCGCTCCAGCTATCCCACTTACGCACTGCAGAGTTTTGACAATGACTCCGAATAACAAAGCTGTTCTTGGAACAAGTAAGCCTCATGAACGTCTTCTTTTTTAAATTTACGTTCGCTTAAAATGTACTCAATACAGTGCCACAACGGTTAGCACACCAAGTAGACATTGCTAGTATCAGTGGGTACTGTTTTAGCCAACAAAATTTATCTACATGGCGCCCGTTTATACAACTACTTAGTGATTCTCTCCCCTACATTGAAAACAGTGATTAGTTGATTGTCACCTGTAATGACTTGCATCCATGTACATTGCTGTCATTTATCTCATCATTTTCTCGTAAATCTGTTCATGCCTGGAGAGCCTAATAGTGCGTTTACCCGCCTTTATAGTCTATCACACTGCACGGCATTTCTCTGACTTCAGGCTCTCTCACATATATGCATGTATCTGCGAAATGGGTTAAGAACACCGCACTGATTGATATGATCACAACAAAGGTCTATGCACACATCCTCCCTTCCTCATAACACTTAGATATATACGTACATCCATACATCCATACGCATATACATTTATTCATGCTTGCACACGGCGCATACCAGTAACAACCGCTTACTAAGTCGAGGCCAGCTCAGGTGGCTTTTTGTAAATCCGCCTTTGCTTTGATGAGTGGTTGATGTTTTGTAATATCATTTTGATTCTTGTAGGTGGAACTTTTAGGTCAATAAACATCGTTCTTATTGAGAAACCATACTGTAAAATCCATACCTCAGCAGCTTTGTAACCTGCAGCATCGCTGACTTGCTTTCGAAAGAAACCTCAATGAAAATGTTCAGCGTTACGTCCCGTTGACACTCAATTGTCGTGCATTACTCCGTATTCAAACGAAATGCCACTGATAGATTTCACCTGGGTTTGTGAACTCATGAGGGTGTTTACGTCTAGACTGTGGGTTACGCAATGAATGCTGCTACGTATTCACGATCGCAATTAATTACTTTTGACAATCGATATAACTCGGCATTACTATTAGAACACTCAACGACTGCACAAATGCGAGTCTGCGCCTGTATGCTCCAGGCAAAGTGCCGCACAGTCAGAGACTGCACGTGGGCTGAGATACTGTCAGGTTGCCCAGGCCTAGACAGAGATAACAAAAGAAACCCCTCCTCGAGTATATCCACGCGGATGAGCACGGGAAACTTTCTCAATCTTGTTATCGACACGCGTGAATAATCATATTCTTCGAAGAACTCGAAGCCATCACATTCGTGTCGCTTTACTGAACCATTTCTCCGCCATCCGTTCACTGAAACTCCAGCCGATTTTCCATTCACTTGCTGCTTGTGAGACACTTTAGTCGCCTTGTTTGTTACCAATTGGTTTGTGATCATCATACACGAATCACATTTGTTCCGATTTACTTGTTTGATCTTTTAGTTACTTGCCATTACCGAGCTAATTGTTTTTTTCCCGCCTGAACTTCCGTGTAGTACCCAAACCACAAACGAGTGGAATGTTACCTTCCGTTCATTGGACTATCGAGCGCGTACTAGCCGTCGGCATGCTACCGCTCTATCCAATCGCCCTGTACATGGAAGGCTCAATCATGAACTTCATTGTTGTTACTTCTGTAACGTTGCACGCCTATTGGTAAGTCGCTGGTACCTTGTCTCTGGCTGAAAACAAGTTTTCCCGCTTTCTTGCTGGGCTTATAAACTCTAGGTGTTTGAACCAGGGATTATACTGACGCGAGACTACTTCCGTTCGCCTAACTGGAAACAATCTTGTCCTCAGTTTAGTATTTGCGTGCATTGTCACTCGGGTTGCGCAGCTTCACGAGATATAAGCAGGTTGCGTTTTTGGCCAAACATTCAATCGCGATCGATAATCTCATTCGAACACTGTTACGTTTTTCCTTAGCTATGTATCCTCTCACTGCCATTCTATTTTCCTTTCTCATGTGTCTAGGCCTGAGCAACCCGACATTATTATTAGCCTACTTGTTGTCTGTAGTGGTTTCCTGGACTTTTCCTGATTAGGCTTGTGATTTAAAATCTTCATACACCTTAGAAGATTCCTATCAATCCGTGCTCTTTGTGTATGCCTTATAGAGCGAATATGTAAAGCGCGCCACAGGTAATAAAAGCGTATCACGTGTATTTAGTTGATCCTTCATCCAACTCCTTGAACTTAACCCTTTGTCTACTGACGGTAACTCTAGTTAGCACCTCAAACAAGCAGTCGATTGCTCAGTAGCTCCCGTCGGTACCTTCAGTCACCATCGGAGTGCACTTGTCAGGCGGTGTCTGGCATCTGATACACAAAAATTGACCATAAAAATTGCCATAATTATGTAGAATAACACAAATATATCATAAAATACGTATATCAAATTACCGTAGACAAAGGGTTAAGCTGCCTATCTCCAGTGTTTTACTGTTCACGCCACTTAACCGGCCGACCAATCGTTTACCGATTATAATCTCCGTGAGGTGTAACTTGAGGCGCGGCAGCCCATCGTTTTAATGCATCACCTGGTTCTCTTAGTGTTATGTAAATTATTGCTGCATGACAACCTGTAATAATCCGGGGCATGCATCTTGTTGAGACGACATCGTTCGGTTATCGCGTATCAATTATTAAACCCACTGGTTGTTCAGAACCGTCTGTCTGCTCTTGCAATGAAATCGTTTCCTTAATTATCTGCCATCGGTTTTACAAACCTAAGTTTTTGCAGCAACATATTTGGAAGGCGTTTGAGACCAATCGGAAAAGCACAGTCAATTTAAAACTGAACCAGACACGGATAACTTTAGTCTGACGAAACTTCGGTGCCATAACCTATTTGTGTAGCCCATTTTTTCCTGTAATGACCCATTTGTTTTCCTACTCCAATCCACTACCCAGGGGATTCGATGGGGTTATAAAGGATTATGCCTTCGAGCGTCGGTACGGACCCGCGTTGATGCCCATTCTGCGAACGATTTGGAAAGTGTTTTGCGGTATGGGTTTCGCTGGACTGCTTTATTTCAATTACAACGATGTGGGATTCATCGCCGCGGTGAAGAAATTATGGGCATTATAGTCGCAGTAGCGGAACTGTCTCCATTGTTTTTCGTCTCGGTTTTCTCTGATTCCCGGCGAACCCTTTGTTCCTATTGTTGCGCCCATGTGTTAGTTAACTGCCAGCTTAATATATAATCATTCAACAAGTATTTCTTGGTGATCGTGTTTGGTGGAACAGAAATATTGTGCTTATTTTTCTACGGATTCCGTTGCTTTTACAGTCCCACACTCGTTCATCTGTTTCGGATTTTATTGTTTTGTGAAACTTGAGTACTGACCTTGGTGGTGGGGGTCATTCATGGACGCTGTTGTGATAATGAGTTAGGTATCGATGTCGTTCGAGGCAATTTAGGACGAATTTTTGGCTTTCTGGCAACTCCCTGCTGCCTTGCTGGTCGCACTTGGTTGTGCAAAGGCTAGAGAAGCTGACTCGAACAAACGCCGAGTGGCGCTGGGGACGCCGCTTTGTACCAAATTCCCAAGAATTTTCATTGAAGCCGACTCATCCTCCAGGAGGAGATAGTCGCACAAAGTATAAGTACAGCTAAATGGCTTATAAGCAGACCGTAGAATCAGTACTCCAGAGTTGATGTCTTTGGACAGAAGGAATTAGTCGAAGCCGAATTCGTTCAACGACTATGCGCTTGTTATTTTTAGAGTGGCTTTATTCGTACCCGAAGAACGTCGTCGTGTGTACCGTCGTGCTAGGTTTAGGTTCAGTCTTTGAAATAGATTTTGTATTCAAGCTTTTTGTGTGCCAGCTGCTCTCATTTTGAACACACACGCAACAGTCGATTCGTGAGTAATTATATGAGTGCTTGATCAACCGAGTCGTGCTTGGGACGTCGCTTTGTACCCAAATTCCCAAGACTCTTCATTGAAGCCTGCTCATCCTCCCGGAGGAGAAAGTCGCACAAAAGTATAACGTAATGTATTTGATGATGCAGATGCCGAACATTTCCAGCACTTACAATTCCCAATCTGAGCCACTTTAACAAACGGATGCTTAGACTGTGTAGAGTTGCCTCGTTGGAAATTTAACGCTTGGCATGAATGAATGAAACTAGTTGATCCACCCGTATTTCGAAGTTTATCTGCTTTCGTGAGCATATGGCAGCAGCGTCCAGGTTCGACGTTGCATCCATCGGGACAACCAACCTTGATAAATCACCTGATCACAAACATATGGGTGGGAAAATTTGGCTTGAGCAAGCAACCTTTATTTCCTATCCTAGCCGTGCTAAATTGAATGGCCAGAGGTAGTGAGCTGCATGCTGAAACACGCTTGGAGTCTCACTACTATTTTCATTCTCACATCTGTCTAGGCCTGGGCAACCTGACAGTATCTTCGCCCACGTACAGTCTCTGACTGTGCGGCACTTTGCCTGGATCAGGCTTGTGCTTTCATACCATACCATAGATTAAGCCAACGCTCAAGATCAATGCATGGCAAGTAGCCTCATTCACAACATAAAATCTGCTTGTTGTTGATGACCAACCGAGCTGAAATCAGAACATGCCCGACTGAGATTCAACATGTATTGTTATGTATGCGTTCATATTCGTGTAATCGATGTTTCTCGGACTTTTGCTTCAAAATCCTTGACTTTCGTCCAGATGATCTTCTCTTCCTTGAATGCAGATTACCATACAGCCTTTGTCTGTAATAGAAATAGATTAATACAAACGGTCGTCCAACGATTCTCATCAACGCAATTTAATAAAGGGTGTTTATTATCATACAATTGATCAATTTACTGCTTGCTACTACTGGAAACCGTAATGGACTACTGGCCTGAAAGTTTAGCCTTGTCTCGTTTAAATGGGATCTCTAGTATCGGAACTCCCTGCAGTGTCTGTTTAGCGAAGTCAGTCAAGCAGTCGTGAGCCGGGGGTGGCAGTGGGGATAAGCTCCCACTGTTTATAAAATGCTCTCATGTGGCACGCGTCTCAAATAGCCTCTGACAACTAAGTTCAGCTTCTGGCCTGCACGAGCGGCTCCCCGAGCCTGACGGAACTGCTCCTACCAACAGGAGAAGGGGCGAAGGCGAGTGACTGGCGCCTGAAAACCAGTTTGCTTCGGGCAGACGGAGCTCATTAGCCTGGGAGGTCATTTCATCTAAGGGAAGAAAAACCCTGATTTTAAACCTCCGCTACCTTGCGAGATAGGCGATCGCGGGAAAGGCTTCAGGAGAAAACCCTGAGGAAAAACCTGGAACAGAGTCTGGTAGACAACCTCTTTCTTGCAACTCCCTGCTGCCTCGCAGGTCGCACTTGGTTGTGCAAAGGCTAGAGAAGCTGACTCGAACAAACGCCGAGTGGTGCTGGGGACGCCGCTTTGTACCCAAATCCCCAAGAACCTTCATTGAAGCCGACTCATCCTCCAGGAGGAGATAGATGCACAAAACAAAGTCTTGAGCCAAGCTGAAAAATGATTCATATAAAAATTGTGCATTAATGTAATAGACAAGCCTTCAATCTACAGCGATATAAATTTAGCTTTATCAAAATGATCTCGGGACTAGTGAAATATGCTTTACCAACAAATTTCCACAAATGAAGGCAAAACGTGACCAGCTTGAAAAAGTGCAACGGTGGGTTACTAAAAGAGAGTACAAGCATTGAAATCCATTCATGTCGATTGGTATTCGGTACGTTTGCGATGGTTGGGACATGTGTTTAGAATGCCCCACCACCGTTTACCATACCGCGTGTTATTCGCAGAGCCTGGCAGAAGCTGGGAGAGACGATCTGGTGGCCAGTCCGTGACGTTGCGTGTTGGGATGAAGAAACTCACCGTAGCGCTAGGCTCAGTTGGGCGTATTCGTTTGCCTGGGTGGGGTCCAAAAGCTCCACCTAATAGTTAGCTGGAAACCTTACGCGATATGGCTACAAACCGAAGTCAGTGGCGCCAGTGTATTTTATTATGTGTCATAATTTTTTAATCCGGTATTATTTCATGGAAAAAACACGAAACACAAAATCGCATGCGTTGAAACTACAAAAACAAGCTGCTTTTTGCGCATTTGCTTTTGCATATTCTGCTTGCCTGCTTTCCCTTTTTCACGCACTTGCTTATCTGCTTTTCCTGCTTCATATTGCTTGGTACCCTGTCTGTCTCCAGACTTGTTCTTCATGATGATGATGATTCCGCGTGTGCGCTACGTTTTGCTGCTACCTCGTCGGATGTTACTAGGAGTCTATGGCGACGAACTTCGCTAGTTTTTCCATTTCGTGGAAGGCTCAAGAACCTGTCGCCATGCTCTAAAGGTTCAAAAGCACAAGACACTCCTAACAAGTACTCGCCTTTTAAACAAAAGTTTCTTACTTGTGGAATGCGATTTCGGATGAGGTTATTTCCGCAAAATCTGAAAAAGTTCATGCAACTCATGAATGATGTACTGGCCAGGATTTCTTCGTCTGATGTTCTCCTGGGCTATGATCTGATTAGAAAGAGATGTGGCTTACAAGGGCTTGACCCTCGGTCGTCTATCAAGAAGAATAAACATCAGAACGACATCATTGATAAATATTGTTTAGATGCTGCAATTATTTTTCGGATTGTAGCCACCAATTTCCTTTGCTTTCCTCTGGTATCTCTCTAACGAGTTCATACTTCAGAAAGGGTAGCGAAAACTCTTAACTGAGACATCACAATTATTATTGCGTGTTCACCCGTTGAAACGTTCGGCACGAATTGTATGACTTTCGCTGTTCTCTTTCATTATGTCGCCGTCGGGTTGTCACACTACGTTTTTCAACGATTTCTGCGGGACCAATCTCTAAAACGCGATTTGCAGCCTAGCCATCCGATTGGTTGACCCAAAAGCACTAATGATACTCCGCGAAAGTCACAATACACGAATCAACCAATTACGAACCGCAAATCACGTGATTTGCAAACAAGCCATCCCAATGGTTGACCCAATTGCACTAATGACACTCCGCGAAAGCCGCAATACACGAATCAACCAATTACGAACCAACAAATCACGCGATTGGCAACCAAGCCATCCGATTGGTTGACCCAAAAGCACTAATGACACTCCGCGAAAGTCTCAATACACAAATCAACCAATTACAAACCACGCGAGCAGTAAATAAATAATGCGCAGGAACTTCGTAATGGTTTTTCGCTGTCGATGCCATCTAGTCTGATGGTGGAACGTTAACAGGTTATAATACAAAAGAGCGAAAACCAATAACTGAATACTATTGTTTTCTCGATTTCAATATGCCACAGGATTCTTGCTGTGATTTTCGATCTAGGGTATGGTCTCTGCTCATCAGAAGGCTTACTTGCTTCGGCCGTGAGCAGAATACTCTGTTTCATTTGGTCAACATTCTTGGATATGCAGTTTTCGCAAATACCATTCGGAAGCTACACGCTATTTTGGATTAATAGAAGTTTGGTATTGAAGACTTACGGAGGTCATGGCTTAAGCCCAACAAGGTTTTAACTAAACATCTAACTTAGAAATCAGTCTAACTTATGAAGTAGTGACAGTCTTATGCGATGTGCTCATCCGTATTCAAACTATTCAATGTGTCACTTACTCTTCGAAGCGACGGTCAATGCTTCAGCAGTAGGGGCGATGGTTAGCTGCATGCTTTAGGCGAAAACAAGAGGTTAGGCGAGTACTGGTGTTCTGTGCCTAAATTCACTGAACTTCATCCATAAGCGAAACAGTGCTATCTTCAAACGACGAGAAGCCCTTTGTCGAAATGTTTAGGATAATTCGGTTAAATGTCTACGTGGAAACGTCGTGATAAGTGGCAGTTGAGTGCTGACGGAGTGATCTACGTTCAGCAGTAGAGAGTAGTATCTGCTCTTCACTGGCTTGGAGATGACGTATTACGCGGTACCTCCAAGCGATAGCATACGTCATTGTTCTGCAAGTGTTATTTACCCTATGGTCGACTTCCTGATTTCCAATTGCCATATGCTCGAACTGTTTGAAAACGACCATTTCATGATGCACAAATGACCCAGACAGCGTTGATGGCGCTGTCGTAGTAGGGTGAACACGCTCTGTAGACCAGCTTTCTGAAACATTTCAGCATTTATTACTTTGTCCATTCACGATTCGTTGTCTTTACAGTCAAATTGCGGTTGCCTCAGACACGAGAGTTCAAACAGAGACAAGATTGCATCTGCTCTGCCAATCCGCTTATCAATCTTGGTGTCTAGCGAAAGGTTATTCTCAATGGCTGAACCATCATATGTGAAATGATGTACTGGTTCAAACTGACGGTTTTCAACAGTGATTCGGAAAGGCGAAAACGTCTCTTGACTTGAAACGGTGGTTTTGTTGGTGCTGTTTGTCAACCCAACGTATTTGCATGGCAACGAAAAGCAATCTATTTGCCACTGGGGCTGCACTTGTTAATAAGTTATGATGACTGTGTGGTCGGCAAACAGCAGGTCACTAATTAACACATCCCGTACCTTGGCTTGTGCTTTCAGGCAATTCTGGTTAAAAAGCTTGCCATCACCTTGCGTGCGTAGGTGAATACCTTCTGTATTTGTTCGAAAAGCGGGTATCAGCATCAGCGCAAAGAAAATACCGAACACTGGAGTATTGCGGGTCAGTCAATACTGTTGACCGTTCATTTTAGTGACAGTGTGAAGAGTCATCTTCAAGTCAGGATGAGCAAGTGCTGATTCCGAATGCTGAATTGAGGTCAGGTCAACAGCGCACAAACGCTATCAAGTACTGCTTGGCACTGCGAACTTTGTGGTAGAGTTTGTTAGCTTAGAATTCGTTGGTTTAGTCATGCTTGTGGTTTACATCTATGGTTGACATGAACCATAGGATACCAACAACATTCGTGCCATACAATCGAATATATACATTCAAATTGTCAAATGTGGTCGACATAAATCCCACATGACCTACCAGGGAGCACCATTATTTCGTTTAATTTAGTCCTGACACGTAAAACAACCAAATCATCATTTGGATCCAAATCTCGAACTACATGTTCCGTGATCGAGCGCAACTCTTCCATGTGTCTGGTGTATTGAAGTGACGTGGAGTTGTCCATGTTAGACCTCACCGGGTTTCCTTCAGCGTTGACCAATATCAATCCTTGTACATTTTTGTGGTTTTGAATACGCTCGATTTGCTGAATAATCTCCGTGTTATCCTCTGATTGCTGACTCAGTGTAGTGGTCATGTTTCACATCTAACTTGAATCATGCGCCAATTTGCAATTATCGATCGCTCAGCATATTTGAAAATGATCTGTCTCAGTCTTTTTATCATCTGAGACTAAGTGACTTTACACAACATGACACTACGCTATTGATGCCGAAGAAATGCAACAATAGCCTAGTGCGGATTGTTATTATGTCTTTGTAATTTTTAATCTCATGAGTAAAGACAGCGAAATTTATTCATCACAAGCAACTTGTGAGATTCATAATGTTCAGATTTTAACAGGACGCCAACTTCTGAATAATTCAGGTGATGGGCAGTTTTTGAAACAGTCGATTGCTCAGATGAAGTTTCAACTGCAGATTTATCTGCTCCCAAATGAAAGGTTGACGAAGAACAAATAGAAAGTTTGATTCGAAAATGTCGGAAATTTAAGCTTAAAACTGGTTTAATGAAAAAAAACAGACTGTGTACAACAAGTAACGCTTGTAAGCCACTGTTGGATAAGGCTGGTACGACCAACCTGCTCAATTACCTGTCTTCAGTGCATGAAGATTCACGATCCCAATCTCGAATTAGAAGATACCCTCTGGTGTAGCCTTACACAGGAGTCACAGGACGACTGCATCATTGGTATAATATAT